>SOPF01022313.1:0-19377 GCA_012979155.1 Hypericum perforatum
ATAGAGGACATGTAATAGTATTCAGATAACCTTCAAACCAATATAAATGTATAAACCTATAATATATAATAAGTTTAACTCTTACACATTACATTCTAGCATAATAAGGGTAAATTATTATAATCATGCAGAAGCCAAACCTATCTCTATGATACAACTGCCAAGTCCATACTCACTGTAAAATACTTTTTTTTTTTTTTACACAGCAACATTTAAACTTATTTGGATTCCATATTCACTCACAGTATCAAAAAAAAAGAAAACACCCATGATGTAATACAAAATTGACTGACTATTAGTTAATTAGTCGTCATCCACCTCACATATTTCATCCAAATTATAATTAAAATTTTCTGTACAGTAATCACCAAACCTTGTCACATTTATACGTAGGTAATAATCATAAATATACAAAGACGTAAACCTTAAAAAAAACAATAAACTAAACAAAGATTCACCTGATAAAAAATCAGCATTAGCAATTCCTCGACCCAATCCTCAAGTTATTAACCAAAGTAATTTGCCCAACCTCAATGCATGAACGTGTGTTTTGATTTTCTTTACAATATTTATTTTATAAAATGCTCTGATACCATTTAAATTGTCACGCCCCGAAAATCAAACGTGACAACCGCCACAGAGTAAAGACTCCGTAAAGCTACTTCAATTCTCAAATTTACATGAAGTCTTACATCCAAAAGAAAACATAGAATTTTAAAGTAGTTCAAATGTCCAGAAATGCATATTCTCGCCTCTAGTTCCTGCTTCCAATTTGACTACGAAGTATCTGAGACAGCAGCGCACATTAATGAGGATACGCATCTCAGTAAGTCGGTACAAATGCACAACTCATACATGCAACTATATCATATATCTCATATCAAATAATACATAATAATAACCATTCAATCAAATAGACCTTGTAATTACATACTCAAGAAAAACAGAAATTAAGATTCTTAAACACATATACATAGTCAAGTTTATCAGAACAGAAACCCAGATCACTTATCCATCTCGCTTAGCCAACTAATACCATAGGACTCGCACAATAACCCACAACAGAACAGAAACACGACAATCACATCACATTCACTTACGGAGCTCCGGAGTCCTCACTTATCATGACGGGATACCTCGTGGGGCACAGATAAATACCTACCGTTCCTGCCAAGCAGGCCCAATAGACGGAAAAATATCCGTTCCTGCAAGGCAGGCCCAATAGACGGAAAGATATTCCCTCCACGAGTCCAGATAGTCTACATACTCCCTGTCCATTTGATCACACATACCTCGGGTCACCCGGTAGCCCCTTAAGCAATATGTGCAAACTACAGGGCCCAATAGGTATGAGACAATCCCGCATGTTATCATTCACATCAATCACACATTCAAAGATCAATATTCCGAGTCCAACAACACAATTCCACAATCCGAAATCAGAATCCGCAACCAACAACACAATTCAACAATCCAAAATCCAACGATCAAGACAGAACATATCAATCACATAACAAGAACAAAATTCACTCTTTCCTTCTAATTATCAATATTCACTGCGCCGTCAACCTTAAGGGATTTATACATATTCATGTCGCAACATATTAGTACTTACGGATCACATGCCATTGTCACAGTAGCTTACACTCTCAAATTAATAGCTAAAGAATAAATCCAAATAAAGAACGATGATCACCAAGAATAAACAGACGAATTCTTCAATTATTTTAATAGGAAAATTTGCAGGTGGTTATTACCAATCTACCGAGAAATTAACAAGACCATTACTTTAATTACGAACACAGCAAAAATAAGACGGGAAGTTTGTACACAATCAAGGAAAGCACGTAAACTGAACATTGGCATCATAACCGAACCCATACTATCACTAAATCAAAGGAACTCTACAGAACAAACAATGAATTTCATGTATATGTTCATAAGTAATATTAAAGCATCGTACAGTAAATCAGGACAGAAATCACGACAACAATAATTAATTAATAGTAGATCCAATAACGGTATAAATATAAATAAGACGAAAACCGACTTACCTCTCGACTCGGCATGCTATAATCTCTTTTGATCAACTCAATTTCATATCTCAAGCGAAATCGACTTCCCACACGAGCTTGAGGAAAACTTCTAAAATATTTGTGCCTTTTCCTATGACGGCTTATGCCTCCCTTTTAAAGGAAATATTGATAACCCTAGCTCCTAGGTCAAAACTATTGGTAAATTATTTAACACTACTTGGTAAATTACCTAACCACACTTACAATTTTTAGAGATATTCAATAATATTTCACGGTTATTACACCACCGCTATCACCTTCATCGTCGCCGAGAACTTCCGAGCGTGGGACTTTCTCGGCCCAAGAGAGAGGGTGGTAACCAACTCCACCAGCACAATCTCCGAGTTCGTCGCGCCCGGGGCCCACCCCATCTCGACCCACGTGGGTGTTTCTGACTCTTCGGATGATGGAAAGTGCATCGCGGGTACCATTCTCCGCCGGAGCCTTGCAATGCCGGCGTGGAGCGATCGGTTGTTCGTCTGCGTTCTTATGTCGGACTCGGACGAAGAGGAATTGGCGGGTCAGGGGCGGTTTGATCTGAAGTTCACGGTGATGTACGGGACAAAAAAAGTAGTGGCGGAGGACGTGGCGGTGGCGTGGGACCTGCTCGGCGACGGACCGGTGACGGAGGTTTTGAGGGCCTGTAAGCCGCCCATTCCACGACTGAGGGTGGTGCCGGAGAAGAAGAATTGCGAGATATAGTTTAGTTTTGTTCCAGTTAAGGTCGTTTTGCCCTTCTGGGTTTCTGTTCTTATATCTTTCATTAGTTTGCTTCATTGGTTGTGTCCTTTAACGTTGTAGTAAAATGGAAGCTCTTGTTGATATTATTGACATTACCAACAAAAGTCCGAATTTACTTTTTGTGTTTCGTGTTTCTTTCCCAAGCAACAAACAAAGGAACAAAGAGAGACGGAAAATTACGAACATAATGGAGCTGATTTATTTACAAATAAAATTTTAGGATTCCGAAGATATGAGGAATTTGTATTCAAGGTTATTCACTCATAAAGCTTTTTGAATCCGATAATAAAAAAGAGAACATAAGAAGAGCACCACACTCATCTATGGTAACTCTTGAAACCAACATTTCATTTAGGCACCAACAAAATCTCACATTAAGTTTTATTACTATCTATAGTCTTAAGTTAACAACATGGGTTTACAAAATTAACAATATCAAAAAGTTCACTACCACTAAAATAAAACCTAAATATAATTTTGGCCCCCTAAAATAAAACTTAAATATCATTTTAACCATTGAATTTCCACGTAATAATAGTGTTATGGACAAATTTCTAGTAACTTGAAAATTTGAGAAATTTCTTTTTAAGATTATTGGACTCGAGAAATTTTTTAAATCCAATGATAAAAAAAATAGTATAAGAAGAGAATCACACTGATATAAAATTTAGATTTAAGAACTAACGTAAACAAAGAACAAAGAAAAAAAGACAAATTCATAACAGATATTGCGCACTTGGACATGGGCCTCTTCATCGTGGGCCTGCTTGGTTGTGCCCATATAAGGAAACTGTAAGTAGAACCAACTCTCGATAACACTGGTCTTAAAAATAAAATTTTTTATATTTTATATTTTAGATTTAATTTTGTTATTTCAGATTAATTTTGGATTGTATTCATGTTTAATATTTTTCACTGTTCGTAATTATAATTGCTTGAACACTTTACCGACGCTTTAAATTGTACAACGACATTACCTAACCAAAGTTATATTGAAAGTTTGATATGACATCTTGGATTATTTTAGTTACAGTTAACCAAAACTGCCAAATAATCATACTAACCAAAGTTATATTGAAAATTTGAAATGACATCTTGGATTATTTTTGTTACAGTTAACCAAAACTGCCAAATAATCATAAAACCCTGTTACCATCCATGGGTAATTATGTCTTCAGTTAACTGTGGTATGATTCAAAAACTAATGGTTACAAAATTCAGAAACTTGTATATACGGTAAGAGCTTGAAAATGTAAGTGGTGTTCCCAGGATCATGTGACATTATATTGACCACTGATCAGGATAGTGCCACTTTTGATATGGCGTCCAAGCCATTACACCTAGAGGAACCAAATTTATCCCCCAGAATTGGTAATGGACGCATCCAACTAAATAAAAAAGAAAAGTTTAAATATATGAAATTTAAAAATATAAAATTGGAAGCTCAGTGGAAGGAGAAGTCATAAATTAAAAGGCTCGCGGCGTGTACCGATCAAGTACACCTCACTACCCAGAAACACACAATGTGTGGTTAGCCTCGTCATTGCTTCCAATTAATAAATAATCATTGAGAAACGAAGGATATGTTTGGTACGGCTGATGAAATTTAGATGTTATTTGTTGGTTGTTAGCTGATCAGCTGTTGGCTGATAGTACTCAGCTATCCGATTTTTGTAAAAGTGTTTGGTAAATTAGCATTGGCTTGAGTTGTAAAATTATTTATAAGGGTAATTGACTAATAAATATCATTCTTTAATATTTAATATATTACATATTATTTATCTTTATCTTTATCTTTTGTCAATTAAAAAAGTGTCTCTTTTAATTTATATATTTAATATAGCACATATTATTTATCTTAATCCTCCCGCCAATTAAAAAAATGTCTCTCTTAATTTAATATTTAATATAGTAATATTTCGTATTTATTTTTATATTTTTGCAAAGAAAAAAAGTGTCCCACTTATTTTAATATTTAATTTAGTAATATTTAGTATTTATTTCTATGTTTTTGCCAATAGAAAAAGTGTCTCTTAATTTAATATTTAATATGTAATATTTAGTATTTAGTATTTAATATAGTAATATTTAGGATTTAGCTTTGAGTTAATTTTTCAAACGAAGGGTATAATGTTCATAAAAAAATTATGTTGACTTTTAAGGACTAAAAGACTCAGTTATTTTGCATAGTAAAGAGTGAAAGAGTAGTTTTAAAACAGCAAGGACCGAAATGGTTGAATCACTATAGTACAGAGACTTTAACCTAATTTTTCCTTCATAATATCATAATCACATAGAAGTTTGGTCCCCCATTCCGATGTTAGTAATTTTTCGGCCAAAATCTCACCTAGTTTGACCATTTTACCCTTCTTTCCTAAATTTACTAAAAGGGCCCCCAATATTAAAAGGGATAATTGATGTTTCTACTACCACCACAAATGGCACAACCACCACTACCCCGAACTTACTGAAATACTGGCCACCCTATCATCCTCAGCCGTACAATGCTCGAGCCCGATGCCACGTGCCACTTAAGAGGGACATCTACTACATTTTCTGGTCAGAGCCATCGTTGGGGCCACCCTCTACATGTTATACCACCCCGGCCAGATTTCTCTATCGACACCCTCTGCATCTAATGCTCTGGGAGGAAGAACGAGACGATATTCTAGAACATGGTAGTGGGTAGATCGGAGGATCTGGTCATCTTGACGTTGATGTTATGAACATTCCACGTAAACTTCTCTTGCTCTACCACCTCACTCTCTCCACAGCCTCATTCGTACCCCTAACCTCCATAGCCACATAAGCATCACCAACCGCCCCAGTCTCCACCACTTCACTGACTCTCTGAGCGTTCCCAACCCTCAAATCCACCTCCTCCTTAACGTCGCCTTTCACTAAATTCCTACCCGCTGCCTCCTCGTCTCTACCTCCACCATCAAACACCTTGTCTACAACATACATATTACGACTTACTCAATCTTCCAAACTCTTCTCTTCCCCAATCGATGATGTCCTCTTCATCCTCTTTATTAGACAACTCGACGTCATTTGCCTCCTCCAAAACCAATAGTGGTAGGGGCAACCTATTCTCCGTCTTAACTATGCCTTTAATCTTAGCTCTCATCTCATCACACAATTCGGAGTTATTATTATCAGGCGATGCAGGAGGAGAGGGATCAGATGAGGGGCTCAACTTCTCTTCCTCTCCAGCAGTGAGACTTGTAAATTTCTTATTTTTAGGGTTTTTTAGTAAATCTTAGGTAGAAGGGTAAAATGGTCAAACTAGGTGAGATTTTGGCTAGAAAATTTTTTGACGTTAGGATGGGAGACCAAATGGTTATTATGATACTATGAATTCCCAAAGTATAGGAACCTTAGTCTAAATCATTATATAGAAAGTATATACATATCCCATATGCAATGTGAGATTCATATTCTGAAACATTATCTCGACAATTGATCGTTCTTTCCTGTATTATAGGATACATGCTCGAAGTTGTACGAGAATTAGATCAATCAATGATATATGTAAGTGATCCTGTAGAAACTCACACCATATGTAGAACTGAGAATTTAAGCTGTTCAAGAAAATTTAACTTTGGGCTTGAGCCTTTCTGGCATCAGCCCATTGTCTCACAAACTTGACCTCCAAGTAAGAAAACAAATGAGATGTCACCGACTTTTTAAGAAGTAATTTTATAATGTAATGAGCAATTATGACCATTAACCTCTTTAGCCTCTCACTTCTAATATGGGCATAGTAGTTTTAGGTTTACCAGCCAAAGCAAAATTATCCATCACCAATAGAAGGACAAAAAGTTAAAGAAAGGGCCTCGAACCCACATCCAAAAGGAGGAGGAGCATCTGACTCTGGGAACCCTTAGCAAATTACCAAAAAGCCAATGTAGGTCGCGAGATAGTTCTGGGACTTGCTTCACATTCGCATTTGGTCAAGATAGATGCCAGATGGATCACGAGAGGGAAAGAATTCTTTGTCGATGGAGGGGTATACGAGCCTGTAGTCATCGAGTGGCTCGAAGTAGGGGAGTGTGATTGATTTCCTGGGCCTTTACCTGATGATGATATTGAGATAGTATTGCATAGGGATCATAATTGACAAGGGAGAAATGATCTTCATGGCAAGGCAAACTGGTGTGCAAGAGGAATTGAGGCCTGAAGCTGTATCGAAGGAAGGATTGAAACCCCTAGGTGAATTGGGGATTAGGGTTTGTTAGGCTAAGTTAGGGATTGAAGATGTAACCAACTCCGTCACTGTTCTAACAGCTAGCTTATATGGCACACCCAGATTAGAGGAAGAGGTAACGGGGAAGATAACACAGGCTTGAGGACCGTTGGAGAGCTGGATAGCTGTTTGGGCCATTCATGGGCCAGAAGACTTATTTACAGTTTTTATTTAAAGGCATAGATCAAGTTGTAATTCTTGCAAGATAGAACTCAGTTAGGACTATTTACTTTTTAGTCACTCAAACTTTATTTTCCTATACACCTGATGACACACGTTGCTATTGTAAGTGGTCCCAAGTTTGTTTTGTAAAGGGGACCAGAATCGTCCTAGGGATCGACACCCGACCTTGACGTGTTCCCTACTATATATATATATATCCAACAAAAAGCAATGAAAAGGCACACTTTTGCCACCAAAGTTGTCTTCCTCTTCTTTTCTTCTTTTTGCTGCGAAAAGATAGAAAAGGAGACTTGGTTCCCAAGTTCCTCCTCTAGGTTGGCGAGATTCATTTTTTCCGCAACTCTAGGTAAAAGTGCTACCGTAATTTAGCTTAATAATGGACGATCATTCGTTTTTAAGGCCTTCCTAGTGTACACCAGAGGTGGGCGGCGTGCGCCACCCTAGACCAGCCCAAAGCTCTAGCACACGCCAAACTATCCTTGGCGTGACCAAAAGCTCACGAACAAACAAACCTGGCGTGCGCCAACTAGGGTGGCGTGCGCCAGTTTAACAGCAGAGTTGCAGTGAATTGCAATAAGAGTAAGTAGGATTATCGATCCACAGAGATTGAGGTGTTAGGCCTACTCTAAGGTTTACATACTTACTAGGATCAGATTATAAAGTTTGTAGTTGAACTTAAGTGATCTAAAGTCTTAAACATCAAGCAACAAGAGCATAAGAACAAGCACATAGATAGTTTATAACACAAAACAAATTATCAACAACTAAAAAGCTAAAGATGAGCTAAGTACCTTAAACCAGAAACATAACCATAAGATAAAGAGGGGTCTGAGTGTATGTGATGTGGTCCGAGTGAATCAAAGGTAACCTCAACCACACTTTCGTGCAAGATGAGTCTAAATTGTTACTTAACCAAGCTTAGAAGGTTAGATATATTCTTTCAACCCCACCAACCAACTAAACTAGATTAAATACCAACTATAAGCTCCACTCCAAGAACAATCAGTAGGTTACCAAGGAGATTTCTCTCCTAGCAAGAGTACTAATCATCAAATCAACATATCCATCAATTCTATCTCTTTTTAGTCTCAAGTTTTGACTAGCTACTGAGGCTTGGTGATCAAGCAAGTCTAAGCAATAAGATCAAGCACATCGATAAGAACATATACATGAACATACACAACTCTCATCAGTGGCTACATCAAAGGCATTAAGGCACAAAACTCAAACAACTACTCACACATATTTATATAAACACAAAGTATTAATCAAAGACAAAGAGTAAAAGGGAGGGAGACTTATCAAGACTCCAAGCTCCCCCTCTTCAAGTCCACATTCTTCTACCAAAAACCAACTTTTACTTATGTGTTTTTGTCCAAGTTCTTCTCTTTTAGTTTACAAAGCAAAACTAGCATATATACTAAGCAACTAATGGAATAGTAAACTAAATATCTAATCTAACTTATCTACTAAAATATCTAACCTAAAAATATCTAAAAAAAGTCAGCCATAACCGCTCTTGTCAAGTCTTTCCATTTGTTTGTCCAACACTCATCTTTATTTTTCTTCCGTCTGTCTGGTCTGGCGTGCGCCAGCTTCAAGTGGCGTGTGCCAGATCTTCACATTTTCTCTCTTTGAGTGCATCTGGTTGTCTGAGTGAATGGTCATTTGAGTAACGGATACTTGGCGTGCGCCATAAAGGCATGGCATGCGTCAGCTTCTCGTGATAAGCACTTTTTGGCATCGTGACTTCCTTTTTGTCTATACATTCACGTGTCTACTCAAACATCCTCCACTTCTATTCAAATATGCTCCTAAAAATAAGCAAACTTAATAAAAAACAATAAACTTAATGTAAACACAAAATAAGTGAAAACTAATACTAAGACAACTAAAACATAACTAAATCAACCTAAAACACTAAGAACGATCAACTAAAGAACACGAATAATGAGTGTTTTTGACACTCATCATAGGTGAGCTAGACTTGAGGTTGGTTAACCCTTTGAGCTACTCTTAGGGTTAGCACTTGCATCAATTAGTATCAGAGTAGTCGAACCATGACTAAACGGGAACTAGTATCGAATATAAAGATGAAGAATGAGGAGATAGAGAGGCTGATCACCAGAATAGAGGATAGGATTTCTCAGATCTTTAATGAGAAATTTGGGAAGATAAGCAAAGATGTTGATGATTTGAAGGCACAAATGGTGGGGTTGCATATAGAGAACCAGAGCTTGGCATAGAGAGGAGCTTCTGGTATCGATGATGTTATGAGAGAAGTGAGGACTATGGATTCTGACTTGTTTGTGATTAGATCTGGGATTACAGAGGGTAGAGAAACCAGATCTGAAGATGTGGAGGTCATCGTTGATCCAAGAAGAGAGGTAATACAGCTCTATATAAGGCTCGTACTACGGAGATTGAAACTAATAGATCTGACTACAAAGTCTCTTTTCCTTACTTCGATAGGGAAGACTATAGTAGTTGGGAGATAAGGTGTGATAACTTCTTTGAGATGGAGAGAGTGAGTGATAAAGAGAAGTTAAAGCTTGTAGTAGGACATTTAGATGGGTTTGTGCTACTATAATATAGAGGATTCCTGAAAGGGAGAGGTGATGATAGAGAGTTAACGTGGGAAGAGTTGAAGAAGGAAATACAAACCTGTTTCAGAGACTTTGCCTATAAGGATCCCTTAGGATATCTCCTTAGACTTAGACAAACCACAACTGTTAGAAGTTACTAGATGGAGTTCAAAATTTTGCATAGTAGGATCATGTAACGCCCTGTGATTTGATTGACTGGCTCCACTATACTAACACGGGTCTTTTCAGCGTGCTTTGTCCTCACTTGCACACACCCTGGGAAACTTCCCAAGAGGTCACCCATCCTGATCCTACCCTCGGCCAAACACATTTAACCTTGGAGTTCTTTCAAGATGTGTGCCCGAAAAGAAGGTGCACCTTGTTGGTATGGATAGTAACAATCAAATCACTTAAGCCTTTCACACAGTTCATATACAGGGTATCACAGTTTTAAGTTGTCATGCCCCGAATGTTAGGCATGTCAACCGCCACAGAGTAAAAATCTCTGTAAGGCCATTTAAGTTCTTAAGTTACAATCGTATCCACAAATTCTAAATGTGTAAGGATGTATGTCCTTGCCTCTAGTCCTTATTCGCAACTAGCCCCTAAATTATCTGAGACAGTAGCGCACATTAATGAGGATATGCATCTCAGTAAGTCGGTAAAAACACACATTATATGCATCAAATAATATCACATACTTCTTATCAAATCGTATACAATGTGACTCTACAATCAAAGGCACATGCATAAAAGATATATCATTAATTGAAACTTGACGAATCTGAGCATGTACAATATTGCATAGTAACAAAATCATAAACACATGTCCACGGTCGAGCTTATCAAAACTAAACAGCTATTACTTATCCAACCAACTTAGCCCACAACGCTATAACACTTCTCAATCATTTCACAATATAGCATAGCATTCTTAGCATTCCACAATAACGATCATGATTACGGAGCTCTACCGCACCTCTTAACCAATAGCAACCACAATAGAAACACATCTTTGCATTCATATCATACACAATAATAATCACAACAATGATCACAATACAATCACACTAAACAATGGCTAGACAAAAGACTTAACAATTAACGGACAATCCGGAGTTTCACTTAATTCATGACGGGATTCCGTGGGTTACAGATGGGATATACCCTCTCCACGGAATACAAATCATTCAGAACGCCCTTGTGGGTCATAGATGGTATTTAACCCCTTCGCGGTTACAGATGCGTACAAATAATTCCGACAAGTTCCACTTACTTCATGACAGAATTCCGCAGGTCATAGACAGGATATACCCCCTCTGCGGATTTCAAATCATTCATCACAGACAGTATTTAACTTCTCTGCAGTCATAGATGCGTACAAATAAAATGCCCTCACGGGTCACAGAAAGTATTCAACTTCTCCGCGGTCATAGATGCGTACAAATAATCCCAACACAAACTAGGCCAGTCAGATCAATTTTCAGAATAGAACAGATTATGATACCAGATAAATTTCCAAACAACCAAATAAAATCTGATCATTTGCAACAAGTTCATAAGCCACTTAAAGATAAGTAATCTGCCAAAATACATAAACTAACATTATTAACATATTAAACAAATAGAATCATATAAACAGGATCCACACTTAGGTTTACGATTTCAATATCTCTCCTGTTGCATATTAAAGTGATAAATAAGCCCAATAAAATAAGTTACGATTTCATTCTTTTTGTTTTAGACATATAAAATAATCGCAGGGGCTAATAAGGTTTACGATTTATGGTTGTTATAAGTATATATAATCATCGGTGGTGACTACCCGTAAACATTGATTCCAAAACTTCCCAATTGCAATTCAACATAAATTTTCAACCGCATCAAGCTGTCGCAACAGTACGCACTATGTCATGGGATCAGTTTAACTAAATCTTTTTATAATCGAAATCAGATCAAGGTGTAGGGATCAAAAATTTAGAACAAAACCTATCAAAGGAACCGACTTACCTTCCTCTTTTATTCAAATTCATAGCTGTCCAAGTTAATTTGTGCAGAAAGCCTTAGACATCTTTAAACGACATCTCCACTGTCCAAAATCTTGCCCATGGTGTTAGGAAAAGAATCCCAAAGTTTCGTGTCAATTCGATAACATTCTACCATCGGATTCTATAAACAATGGTACCTACTTTTGGGACCTACAAATTTTCTTTCTTTCCTTCATCCCCTAGGGTTTTTCTTTTCTAGCTCTCCTTATATAGATAAGGGCTAACCCTAATTTAGCTAATTACTATTTGGTCACTTGATCTTGTACTATTTTCTAAATTAATTTTTTTTACGATTCTTACAGATCACCATACCCCCCGCATATGCCATATCAATTTTCCTTGAGGATCTTAATCTAGAAAAAGCCAATGTAGTTAAGATGTTCTTCCTGAAAATGTTAAGCCATACCTATGCTCTAGCTAAACTACAAGAATCCACACTCCATAAACAGCCTACCCACAATAGGACACCCTATAGACCCAGGATTCCCTACAACAGAGTCACCACCAACCATTAAAACTAACCAAACCACCCTGATAGAACCAACAGATCTTACCAAGCTACATTGCAACCTAGGAATTCAACCAGTTCAACTAATATGACCTGAGTTAACCCAAACCCCGATAGAGTCAAACCCCAGGGAAGATTTAGGTCTTGGGCAGAGATCAAGGAAATGAGGGCAAAAAAGCTATGTTTCTATTGTAGATAGAAGTAGAACCAGGAGCACAAGTGTTCCAAGAGGGGAAGGCTATATATGGTTGATGTACCAGAAGGAGAAGAGGAGAATGAAGCAAGACTAGAAGATGAAGAGCTGTTGTTTTACGAGGAAGAAGTAGAGAAGAAGGTGTTGCTGTCTGCACATGCTACGATGGGATGAGGGCCACAGACTTATAGGACGATGAAGGTTACTAGACACATTGAAGAAGTGTATGTCTTTATTCTGATCGATTCTGAGAGTATGCACAACTTTGTAGACCAGAGGCTTGTACAGAGTCTACAATATTCTTGGAAAAGTTATCCTATAGTGAAGGTGAGAGTGGCAGATGGATATGAGATTGCTTGTGATTGAGTGTGTAGGAATTTTAAATGGACTTTGCGAGGAAGAGAGTTTGTAGCTGATGTGCTGATCTTGCCCTTGGGAGGGTATGACATGGTCTTAAGAATTTAGTAGTTTGAGACCTTGAGGAAGATAGAATGGGATTTCAAATAATTGATTATGAATTTTGTAGTGGAAGGATCTAAGGTGATGTTGATGGGCTCTAAGAAGAAGTTACTGAAAGAGACCAATGCCAAAGGAATGAGCAGGTTGATCTCTGCAGAAGAGGAGAATTCGTAGTTGGAGTTTGGTAGCTTGGCATTAACCAGACCAACTGAAGTGGAAGTGAAGAGAGCCATCAAGAGTGACTGAGTACACGATGAGTTGCAGAAGCTTTTAGATAATTATGCAGACAATTTCCAGGAACTAAAAGGGCTTCCTTTTTGTTGAAGTCATATCCATAGCATTCCATTGAAAGTAGAGAGCCAACCAATTAACCTCAGGCCTTACAAATACTTCATGGATCAGAAAGATGTAGTTGAGAAGCTGGTGTAGGAGATATTTGATTAGAAGATTATACAAAACGGTCAAAGTTGTTTTCCATCACCAGTTCTATTGGTGAAGAAGAAGGATGATAGCTAGAGATTTTGTATAGACTATAGAACTCTTAATGACATCACTAAGAAGGATAAATATCCTATTTCTATCATTGAAGAGATGCTTGATAAGTTAGGGAGAGTAAAGTGGTTTTCAAAAATGGACTTAAGATATGGTTTCCATCAAATCAGGATGGACCCTAGAGATGTGTACAAAAATAAATGCTTTTAAGATACACAAAGGGCATTATGAGTTTTTAGTCATGCCTTTTGGACTGACCAATATACCAGCAACCTTTCAATCAGTAATGAATGACATGTTCAAACCATACTTAAGGAAGTTCATGCTTGTGTTTTTTGATGATATCTTGGTTTATAGTTCTGACATAGAGCAACATCTACAACATTTGGAGGTGGTACTATCAATTCTGATAAGGGACAACTTCTTTGCTAAGCTATCTAAGTGCACCTTTGGATCACTATCGATGGAATACTTGGGACATATTATCAGTGGAGGTGGAGTTTCAACTGATCCGAAAAAAGTCAAAGTGATGTAAGACTGGCTGTAACCAAAAACTTTGAAGCAGCTACAAAGTTTTTTGGGTTTGTGTAGATACTACAGAAGGTTTATTAGATATTATGGGCTCATTAGTAAGCCTATGACTGAGTTACTTAAGAAGGGTAAGTTCTAGTGGAATGATGCAGCAACATAGGCTTTCCAGCAGCTAAAGACGATGATAGTTACTACTCATGTACTTGCTCTACCAGACTTCAATGAGACCTTTGTGATCAAGTCTGATCCTTTTGGAGTTTGTGTAGGGGTTGTTCTGATGCAAATGGGATATCCACTCTCTTATTTCAACAAGGCGATGAGGGTTAAATATCAAGGAATGTCAGCCTATGAGTAGAAGCTGTTAGTGGTAGTGATGGTTGTGCTTAAGTGGTACTATTACTTAGTAGGGAAGAGATTTGTGATCCAAACTGACCACAGAGTCTCAAGTACCTCTTGACTCAAAGACTTATAATAATAAATTAGTATTCTTGGTTAGCTAAGTTGATTGGATACAAGTATGAGATTGAGTATAAGAAGAGGAGTAAGAATAGAGCTGTTGATGCTTTATCAAGATTGCCTGATGATGGAGCATAGTTGCAGGCTATATCTACAGTATGTGTGAAGGAGTTAGCTGATGAAATTCAGCTCAGTTGTTTACAAGATCCAACACTTTGTGAATTGATTGGAAGGGTGCAAAATAGAGAGGAAGGCATGGAGGAATACGCGATTGTAGATGGGAGGTTGCTCAGGAGAGGGAAGATTGTGATTGGTCTCGACACTAATTTGAGAACCAAGCTGATCCAGTTATACTATTCCATACCTGCAGCATGGCACTCTGGGATGACAATGACCCTCAAGAGGCTGTATGCACTATTCTACTAGAGGAAGATGGAGAAAGATGTGCATAATTTCATGCGGGCCTATGAGATTTGCCAAAGATGCAAGTATGATTCATTAGCATCGCGAGGCTTGTTATAGCCGCACCTTATACCTGATCAAGTGTGGCAAGTAGTGAGCATGGGCTTTATAGAAGGGTTGCCTAAATCTAGAAGAGCAACTACGATCTTGGTAGTGGTAGACAAGCTCACTAAATATGCGCATTTCATGAGCTTGACACATCCATACACTGAAGAAGTGGTGTCAGAAAAGTTCATGGATGGTGTTTGTAGACTACATGGGCTTCCAAAAGCAATTATCAGTAATCGTGATGCGGTTTTTCTAAGCCAATTTTGGCAAAACCTCTTCAAGTTCCAAGGAGTAGAACTCATACTCTGCACAGTATATCACCCTCAGACGGATGTCCAAACTGAAGTGGTCAATCATTGCCTTGAGACCTATCTCAGATGTATAACTCATGACAAATCCAGAGACTAGAGTAATTGGTTAACTTTAGCTGAATGGTGGTATAACACCACGTATCACTCAGCTACTGGAACCACCCCCTTTGAGGCACTCTACAAAAGTCCTCCACTATTATACTTACCCTATTTTGCAAGTGATTTACATAATGAAGCTATTGACAGGAGCCTATCTGCTCGAGAGGAGAGTTTGAAACTCATGAAGTACCACTTATAGAAGGCACAGGAGAGGACAATGTCATAGGCCAACAAGAAGCATTCGGATAGTGAGTTCGACATTAGTGATAAGGTGTTTCTGAAGCTCCAACCTTACAAGTAGCACTCTATAAGGGGAATGACCTTCCACAAGTTATTGCCAAGGTACTACGGGCCCTTTAATATCATCGACAGGTTGGAAAAGGCCGCATACACCATGGAGCTCCCTTCCTCCACACAGATATATCCCACTTTCCACGTGTCATAGCTCAAGGCATGCATGGGGAAGTACGAGAGGATCAACAACACAATTCCAACCGATCTAATTCCACTAAGGGAGTCGAAAGCCATCTTGGATCATAAGCTGGTCAAACATCAGAATAGAGTAGCTACATAGATTTTGGTACAATGGGCGGGTACGGAGGAGTACGAGGATTCATGGGAATTTATTAACAACCTCAAGGAGCATTTTTTGGCAAGTTCCTTATGGATAAAGAACTTAAGTGGAGAGGATTATTGCATGGGGATCACGATTAACAAGGGCGAAATGATCTCTGTGGCAAGGGAAACTAGTGTGCAAGAGGAATTAAGGCTTGAAGCTGTATCAAAGGAAGGATCGAAGACCCTAGGCAAATTGGGGATTAGGGTTCGTCATGCTGAAATGGGGATTGAAGATGTAACCAACTATGTCACTGTTTTGACAGCTAGCTTATATGGCACACCCAGATTGGAGGAAGAGGTAACGGGGAAGATGATGCAGGCTTGAGGACCGCTAAAGAGCTGAATAGCTGTTTGGGCCCTTCATGGGCCAGAGGACTTATTTATAGTTTTTAATTAAAGGCAGAGACCAAGTTGTAATCGACACATGACCCTGACGTGTTCCCTACTCTATATATATATATATATATATATATATATATATATATATGCAACAAAAAGCAAGAAAAATGCACGCTTTTGCCACCAAAGTTGTTTTCCTCTTCTTTTCTTCTTTTTGCTGTGAAAAGATAAAAAAGGAGACTTGGTTCCCAAGTTCCTCCTCTAGGTGAGGAGGACTTGAGGTTGGTTAACCTTTCGAGTTACTCCTGGGGTTAGTACTTGCATCAGATGGGTAACTTCTTTGACCTTGACTTGGTAGAAGATATTTCTAATAACAATAGATTTTTGGTTGATCTATGTGGTCCCTTTCTAGCCGACGAGTTTTAAGTTTTATGTATTTAGTCGGCGTAGTTGGCCTTATTATCATTAATTTAGGGTTTTCAGAGGTGAATCTTAATTATTGAGTATATTTGGACGTTACGTAATGGTATTTTGTTTTTGCCTTTTTAGGGTTTCTTTTGTTGGTGGAGAAGCTGCAATTTTAAATGATTTTGCAAGTTCCCACACACATTTGCACTTCGAAGGGTTTGGTAGCTGTTGATATTTCTATTTCCTCTACGACTCCCATGAGTTAGAGAATTTTGACATTTTTATGAATTTTTTGTTATTTCCAAACTCAAGATATTTCAATCAAAATGGGGAGATATCTGTGGAAGTCTTGGTTGTTTTTTAGGGTTGTGAAATTAGGGTTTCGGTTGGATTGGAATTAGTTTGTGTAAACACGACACTGGGCCCTTTTCGATTATTATGGGCTCGAGCCCATATATTATAAGACCATCCGCATTGGTGCCCCTGCTACAGTGCGCGCCTTAGGCACCACGTCAACCGCGCCCCTATTCTCAGTTTTTAGCTCACAGTGGTGCCCCTGCTACAGTGCTACGCACTGGGAGCCACGTCAGTTTTTTCTCAGCTCAGCTTTTTTAAAATTCAGCTAACTGTATCAGAATCGAGTATTTTTTTGCGTAACTTAAAAAATGCTAAATTTAATTTCGAAGTGCCACATTTTGCGAAATAGAAATTTTATAAAATTTGAAATATATTACATGAGAACTTGGAAATAATTACATAAATTTAAAAACTGAAATTGATGACATCGAAATATATTACATTACATTTAAAAAAACATAAATTGCTTAGTTCTTTACATTAATCCCAAACTGATGTACAAGTTCAACCGCATTCTCTTATCATCATCTAAGAGGAGCTCGAAAGCGTCTACGACTAACTTGTACGCTTTCTCAGTAATTGCTGATTTGATATTTTCGGGGCGACGAACTTTCCAACATAATAAAAAGCATGCGCAAAAGTGTTCGGGCTTGCGAAGTTAGGGAGATCGAGGATCTTGTACGCGTTGGGCACCATATCGTAATCTTTGGCAACAAATAAGATGCGGAATGCGGCATGGTAGTGTTTGAACCTCTCATTGTATGGGTCCATATGCCATGTCATAATGGATATGTCGTAGGCCTCACGGAGCTTCCCATCTCGGAAATGTTCACCTACCATCTCCAACATTGACTCGGCCATAATGAAAAATATGTAGATTGTGAAAGATAAGAAAGATAAGAAATTTTGGTGTGAAAAATTATGATGAAGGTAGTAGTAATTTATAGAATTTACAAATGAAGTTGGACCACACAATTTTTACATCAAATTTGGACCACACACTTTTTTTATCCGAAAAGTCTCGTTATTTGGATTAAAAAATTTGTCTAAAATTTTCAAAAAAATTTTAAAATTTTTTTATTTCACAAAATAGTCAAAAATATTAAAAAGAATTTTTAAAATTTTTTTCCTAATTTTTTATTTTTTTTGATTTAAAAAAAATAAAAAAAATATCTGACTGAGTGACGTGGCCCAAATTGGACCACGTCGCCCGAGGCGAAAAAAGCCTGTCGGGGCGAGGCGCGCCCCGCTGACACGCGGGAGCGTCGCACGTGGCAGACCTGGACTGAGCAAACGGACCACTGCGGGTGGTCTAAGTGGAACTTGCCGTTTTGACCAATTCTAACTCAGAATAGAAAAATACTGTTTCTCTCTCCCTAAATAAGAAACATTGACTAATTTGCATTAATACGAACAACGTCCAATTAGGAGAAGACGCTCCTTTTTTTTCCATCTTTCTCCCCTAAACAGTAAATTTAGAGAACCTCGTAACGGTCGAATTGAAGGAGGACACACCTCTATATAAAGAACTACTTCCCACCCTTCTTCTACAAATATTCCGTAGTCTCTCTCTCACTCTCTCTCCATCAAAACCCAGAAATTAATCAGTCTTTTTGCTCTTCAACCACCACCAACAATGGCGATGAATCGTCAGCTACTCCCCGGCCCTCTTCCCGACGAGGCCACAGCAATCACCTTCATCATCGCCGAGAACTTCCGAGCGTGGGACTTTCTCGGCCCAAGAGACAGGGGGGTAACCAACTCCACCATCACAATCTCCGAGTTGGTCGCGCCCGGGGCCCACCCCATCTCGACCCACGTGGGTGTTCCTGACTCTTCGGACGATGGCAAGTGCATCGCGGGTACCATTCTCCGCCGGAGCCTTGCAATGCCGGCGTGGAGCGACCGGTTGTTCGTCTGCGTTCTTATGTCGAACTCGGACGAAGAGGAATTGGCGGGTCAGGGGCGGTTTGATCTGAAGTTCACGGTGTTGTACGGGATGAAAGAGGAAGTGGCGGAGGACGAGGCGGTGGCGTGGGACCTGCTCGGCGGCGGACCAGTTATGGAGGTTTTGAGGGCCTGCAAGCCGCCCATTCCACGACGGTGGGTGGTGCCGGAGAAGAAGAATTGCGAGATATAGTTTAGTTTTGATCCAGTTTAGGTCGTTCCCCTTCTGGGTTTGTGTTCTTTATCTTTCATTCGTTTGCTTCATTGG
>SOPF01022333.1:0-13750 GCA_012979155.1 Hypericum perforatum
CAAGGATCTTGGTGATCTTAAGTACTTTTTGGGGATTGAAGCTGCAAGGTTAGCCAATGGTCTTGTACTAAGCCAATGAAAATACACTCTAGACATATTAAAAGATAGCTAGAAACTGGGAGGACGACCAATTGCTTTCCTAATTAAATAGAACCATCACTTAACAGATGACCCGAATAATGCACCAGTTGATGGCAATCGATATAGGTGCTTAGTTGGCTGACTTCTTTATTCAATGATCCCTCGACCAGATATTGCCTATATTGTCAGCATTTTAAGCCAGTTCGTGATAAAGCCCCAACAAGCCCATGTTGACGCTGCAGATCGAGTTCTCCACAATCTAAAACAATCACCAGGACAAGGAATTTTTAACCTTCCATTAGAAAGCCGACCTTATTAGTCTATTGTGATGCTAATTGGGATGGTTGTCCTATGACTAGAAGATCATGGACATGCTATTTTATCATGTTTGAAGGAGTACTTATCTCGTGGAGAATGAAAAAGCAGTCAATTGTTGCTCGGTCTTTTGCTAAAGCTGAATTCAGGGCAATGACCACTACTGTAAGTGAACTCATTTGGTAACACTGGCTTTATCACGAGCGACATGACATTCAAACAATTTCTACTACACTATAATATGACAACCATGCTACTTTGTACATTGCAGAGAATCCAATTTATTATAAATGCACCAAACACGTCAAAATGGACTATTAATTGGGATAATTACCCTCAGTCTCCTCGGGCTTGCGAAAATTAGTGATTCAGCCCCTCTATTTTTTTTATTATTAAACCCTTCTAGTTTATGAAAAGGGTATATTTTAGCCCCTCTCGCCAAAATCCGACGAGTTTCTGGCAAAATGGGACGTGAGATTACTAAAATACTCTTGTCTTTAAAAAAGAGTTAAAACCCATTTATATAAAAAATCCCATGCTCAGACTCACCTTCCTCCAAAATTTTCCTTCTCCATCTTCTTCTTCTCCTCTCATAACCCTCAATTTCCCTTATTTTTCAAATCTCCATCCATGTCGAAGGCTGAAGGTTAACCAATTAATTACTTACCAAGGTTAAAGAAAACACCAACCCAGACCAAAAACCCACCCTATTTCTTCTTGGTTTCGAACTCTTGAAGCAACCAACTCGAACACGACCCCTGGAAAGAATCAAACCTCCAATCGAACTATATCCAACTATATCTGACTCGACACCCACTTTTGATCTTCGCTGGAGGAATCAATTTAGGACAGAACTAACTCAGTGATCAACCTAGAGAATGCGTGTGACGGAACGACGATGAGGATGAAGATTGGAGCAGACGTCGGTGAGCCAATGGTGAGATCCCAAAGGCTAAGCTCACCGTCACAGAAGCCGGAGAGCGCGAACTGGCCGTTGGCAGTTGGATTGTGTTGTCTTTGTTCGTAACCATGGCTGCTATCATTTCTCAAGCATTTGTTGAGCCAGAGGAAGAGGAAGAAGATGGAGAGAGAAGGACATTTTTTTAAAAAAGAAAAGGGTATTTTTGTAATCGCAGGTCCAAAATTGCCGGAGAAATTGTCGGATTCCGGCGAGAGGGGCTAAAATATACTCTTTTCGTAAATTGGAAGGGTTTAATAATAATAAAAAAATAGAGAGACTGAATCACAAAATTTTGGAAACCCGAGAGGACCGAGGGCAATTATCCCCTGTTAATTTGTTCGCGAATGTGCCAAGTCTCATGAAATTGCTCCTCGGAATATTGATAGTACTGGACAACTCGCAGATATCTTCACTAAGTATTGGGACGTCAACGTTTTCACTGTCACTGTCTCCTTCGTAAGTTGAACATTATGAACCTTCACACACCAACTTGATGGAAGTGTAGGAGCTCACGGTGGTTACGCCTGTATTATCTTCTTTTCTTTTTTGTATATGATCAAGTCCATATCTAGATTATTCAGATATTCTCCTATTTTCTATTTTGATTTACCTTCCTAGTTGGTAGCTCCCGTGTATTGCACGGTTTGTACTCGGAGGGCTATATTATGCCTGCTTCTCTAATCACATCTTCACTTCGCTAGAAAACAAACTCCGGAGAATATTTTTTCTCAAAGTGAAATGATGCCTTTCTGTAAAGTAAATGATAAAGGCAATAATAGACTACAGCTCATCACCCAAATCAAGCCTATATAGTGTGTTGACTAAAGAGTTTCCGTTTCATATATATATATATATATATATATATATATAAATGTTATGATGGGAAAATTAATTAGGAGGAAAAATAGAAGGCTTCCTCCATATCAATTTACCCTCCAAAGACAATCAGCTAGCCATATTACTAAACTTTGTAACTCTACTATAGAAACATCATATAACTTTATCATGCAATAAGTTAATTAACTAACAATTACATCAAATCAAGTTTACACATGATACAAATAATTTAATGATATTAATTAAAAAAAATTGTAGAGAATGAAATATCATGATTACATCCATATCCACACAACTAGTCTATCCCATTTGCAGTAACGGGCCTGGGATTTTCAACGCATGATAAGGAAATAAGTTGTACCAAGTCAAAATTGCATACTTGTTTACTATTATTTAGACTACTAAATCATTTGAAGTTCAAATCAAAAGGATTGAATCAATTGATAGAAACTCAAATAAGTCAAGAAAGGATTTGCACAATTAAGACATTAATCTCCTTTACCTGCATTGCTCATTCATCCTAAGCAACATGCAAGCTTATTCCATCCATTGAACTGCAAATAAGAAAATGAACTCTAACCTCGGAATCCATCGTTGGTGATGGTTATTGGAGCTGGGCTTGAGGAAGAGCAGCGGGTTATGAATTCTTTATGGAGGAAAGGGCTGACTTTTAGTCTTATGTGGGAGAGTGATGAATGAAGGATTCACCGAATGGGGTGACTTTCAGATGATCATCCATCCAGACATCTTTGTGCTTACGATTTTTCGGGAAAACTTGATTTGAGCTTACATAAATGAATTGGAGTTCCATATTCTCCGTCAAAATGATCGTACAATTATTGTTGAAGATTCTTAAGATCTTCTATATTCTTTTGATTTTTTATGCTAGCCTTTTTCGTTGGGTTTTCGTGAGAGTTAGTCAATGAGATTTCATACATTTGTCTCCCGAGTGAGAGTTCGGCTATCTTAAGTATTTTGCTCTTAATTTTGTGATACAAACTCCGATTCTGATGTTTTTTTACTCTCGAAAAGAGCAAAGATCGATCTTCAACTTTGTGACTTTTGTTTCATCATATTTGGCTCAAAAAAGAGGTTGTAAATACTCTTCAACGTTGACGAATCTCACTGAACGTCAATTTACAGATCAATCTATATATTGTATTTTAGTCTTAACTTTATGGTACACATTATGATTACAGAATTCTTGGTATTCAAAAAAATAGGATGAATCGTTCTTCAATGTTTGTGATATAAGTTTCTTTAGATCCAGCATAAAAAAACCAAAAAAATCCTCCAAAATACATTAACCAAGTTAGATGTCCTCTTTCAACACAACATTTTACCGATTTTGTCCCTTTTGAGGAAGGACTTAAACTCATTGTTATAGGCACACCAATCATTCTTTTTAAATGCCTTCTTTAGTCTTATCGAGTATGCCAAAAATATATTAAAACATGAAAATGAACTTAGAAACGGCTTTAGAATAATCGTCCTAAAAGTGAGACGAAAGTGAGAAAAATATGATATATTAGAAAAAAGAGAAAAACAAGGTTAAAATTAGTAAAAAAGAAATGAATTGGTGGAAGAGCAAAACTTTATTGAGAAAATAAAGGAGATAAGGAAAAAAAAATATAAACCGTAAATGTTACATAAAATTAAAGCTAAGTTAAGATAGAAAAATGTATTGAATGTTTGATGTTTGGTCCTTTTTACATACCTAGGTTGCTATTATATAGAAAAAATTAACTTCAACCCCATAATTTTTTTGAGCCATATTCAATATAGAAAAACTAACATAATATCGGCCTATTAAGGAAAATATAAACTACCAAATCTTCCAACCCAATTTTGACCTCCTTTATTACTGAATCTCGAAAAATGCAAATAAAATTGTAGAGTTAGATTTTAAATTTCTAATGTTTTGGAATCATTCTGATTTAGACACTTCCACAAGCAAATTATTAATAAGAATCAGCACATTTGTGAATTAATTTTTTGTTCTAGCAATATTTAACTCCACATGACCTACCGTGATCTTGTATGATAAATTTCATTTTGTTACCAAATATTTTTAAGCGATTTCATTTTTATTGATTTAATGTTTTAATTGACAATGTTATTCAACTTTTTTAATTAAAATTTTGATGAATCATAACTTTGACTCATTTAAAATTTTTTATATTATAATTTATAATGAAATTTTTTAGAAGAGAATTTAATGATCTACACAAAATATAGCTATGTCATGTTTTTTATTCAACTCCCTACTTCTCAATCATGTTACACATCTTATATGTCCCATAATTCTCTCATGTATGTTCTAGCTCTCACATTGTAGAGATTCTCCCGTAAAAAATTAACCCTTAAAAATCTTAACAAGATAAATTTGATATCATATCAATTGTTGTGAATAAAAAAATATACTAGACAAAATAGAGATAGATAGTGTTGGGCCAGCTCCACAAAATCCAAAGGAGTTGGATATTTGCATGTTGAGTTGGGCCCAAGTGGCACCAACTCAACATGCAAAGATCTGGGATTATTCCCTATAAAATAGAGTAAGCTTGTGACTTTTTGGAAGTTTGCCACGTCCATTAGCTACTCTAGAACACACTCAGAGACGAAAATTACATTTTAGTCACTCGCATATTCATCAGATATACGCATAGGTCCAATCGTGGAATCCGGGCTCTGATTTGATTCGTTCGTGATCAGACTTTGACTGACAACTCACCAACAACGTTGTGGATCTTCGCGGGCCTGCGCTTCAACAAGTAAGTCTCGTTTATTAGCTTAATTATGCGATTGATTAATCTAGATTTAATTGTGTAATTATATGTTAATTATGCATAAAAACCAACAATTGGTATCAGAGCATGGTTTGTTTCATGTTCATGTGCGTTGTTGATGAATTAATTCAAAGGTTTTAAGTTAAAATTGTGTTAATTGTGATTAATTAGATGATCAGATTGTAATTTGGACTTTATTGCAAATATGTTTTGTTAATTCTGTACCGAATTGATGTTTGAATTACGGCTGGGTTAAATTGTTTTTTCGTGAAAATCCAAGGATCAATTTGTAATTTTCCAGTCCCGATTTGAAAAACCCAACCCTAATTGGCGATTTTTTGTCCGAATCAAAATCCCACAACTTCCGGTCTATTCCGACGATTTTGACGCCGGAAACCACCTCCAATGCACTCTCCTCACCATCCCGAACAATCCTATACCTGATTTTCCCCTTGACGTTGCCAGAATCGCGAGTTCCGGTGACCGGTTGCTTTGGACTTCGTCGGATAGAGATGACCTCCGCGAAGCCGAATAGGGGCATGATGGTCGGCGATTGTGGTACGGCCGTGGCCGGGAGGTCACGGCGAGTCGAACCCGACTTGTGGTGGTCGACGACTCTTGGTCGTCTGTAAGATATTGTTGTGGGTGGGTCGGGTGTATTTTTGGGTTTGAGGCAGGGAGAGAGAAAGCTGAGGAAAGAGAAAAAGAGAAGGGTGGAAGGGTGGAAATGAGAAGGGCATTTTTGGTATTTTGCATTTTCAGGAAATATTTTAAATATCTGGGTGGATGTTTGCAAATCGATCACTGTGGTTTTAAATTGAATTTCAAATTGATCCTTTGGGGGATATTTTTAATTCAATTAGGTCCTGAATGTTGATTTAAATTTGTTTTAAGTCCTTATTCGGTACTGTTTTTGAAAATTGAATTTAAAATTGGTCCTTTTGGACAATTTTTTAATTTAATTAAGTCCTAAATTTTAATTTGGATTCGTTTTAAATCCGAATTTGGTACTATTTTTGTAAATTGATTTTCAAATTGGTCCTTTTGGATAATTTTTTAATTCAATTGAGTCCTAAATTTTGATTTAAATTTGTTTTAGATCATTATTTGGTACTGATTTGATTTAATTGAATTTCAAATTAGTCTTTACTGGACATGTTTTAATTCGATTAAATCCCAAATTTTGATTTAAATTCGTTTTAAGTCATAATTTGGTACAATTTTGTTTTTAATTGAATAAATTTGTTTTATTCGATTAAAACTCAAAATTATATAGTTTTTTTAAAAATATGTGATTGTTTTAAAAGATCTAAATAATTTTTGGAGCATACATTACACGATGGATCATCGAAAGATTGAAAATTTAATTTTCAATCTTATTTTTGGGAAATATGTGATTTGACCCAAAAATTATTTGGCATTAGTTGCTAGATAACGATATCTACCTGGAATTATCCGAACACTGACACTGAGTTTTTGAGACAACGTGTAATGTATAGACGTTTACCGCCTAGGATACCCAAGGATAACATATACATGCTAGTTGAACATGTCAATATAGTGCATAACGATATGCAAGATGCCATTTGTTTTGGTAATTACATTTTTGGGGAGGATTGACTAGCAATGTTTCGTAACTTGCTAACGATCCTTAAAATCCAATCAGGCATGAGTAGTCTTTGGAATCCTCTAGTGTACAACCATAAGATTGCTCTTGTCATGCTTTTGAAGCATTTAGGGCACAAAGGCCTCTTAAGGGAGATACGTCCCCCTACTGTGTTGAAATTGAGAAACAGTTTTGAGATAACCTGTTACTCGGCTAAGGAATACAGTTATGTGTTTCTTTTGGTCATGTTCAAATAGATTTTGGACTCAAGTCTATTCACTATGGTGAACCTTGAAAGTCCAACCATTGTATGTTAATATGTCATCCTGTTAAAGTCTAATGAAACTAATCCAAAAATGGATCTAGATTCTAAGACTTGAACTCCAAGATACCTTTTAGGGTTTGATGTGTGATTAGATTTGCATTGTCTAGTGTATTTCCCTTGTACATACTCTGTTTTAGGGGAACACTTTTGTATAATAGGTTGTGTACCTTTTTCTGAGTTAGTTTGTACTTTTGTTTGTACAACCTCAGATATGTATAAAAGTTGGTAACAAATTTTGTACTTGTTACTTATGTAATTAGTTTTGTACTTATTATACAACTGTATACTTGTATTTTTGTATGTGTGTTTACATACAATTGCACTATATGAATAAATAAATTGTGTTTATTTTATTCATATGCCACTTGAGTTTGCTATATGTGAACTTTTTATGACTTTAGTTGGAGATTAAATCTTGAATGGTAATGGAAAGCACTCTAGCAACCTACTTCGATTTTGAGACTAATCAAAGACTATGTGTCATTAAAGTTATGAGATTATAGTAAACTGGTTCATATTGCCTAAATCAAACTTCTGAAGTATTCTTTTATTTTAAATTCCCTATAGAGATGGCAGTTTATTCTAGAGCATAAAAATCTAGTGCATGTTCGAAGAATAAGAGTTTCTCGAGCTATTACATATGATTTTGTTAGAGCCTGATATAGGCAACACTGTAGAACATAAGCATGATTGTCATGCCTATGCTGTTTGGAAAAGAAAGAACTATGTTGCATATTTGATATTGCTAAGTTTTATGATGGACAACATCACAAGAAAATTTTGCATTTGTGAAAATACGAAAGAGCTTTGGGATGTCCTCAAAGTAAAATTCGATAAGCTTTCTATGTCAAGGCTTTATGTCTTGAAATAAGGTTTGACACCTTTCAGAAATGTCCCGAAATTACTATGAGGCAACATTTTAGGATGATGTCTAATATGATTAGTGATCTGGCTGAGGCTGGTCACGTACTTAGCAGTGAGCAACAGATTCACTCTATCATCCATTCCTTGCCTCCAAGCTAAGAACAGATGTAGATAAATCTTATTCATTCCGATCATCTAGTAATATTTACAAATGTTGCTAGGTACCTTGAAGCTCATTTGATTAGTTTGAATAGCTCCGAGAATAAGAAAGAGAAAGAATTAAGGGTTCTTAAAATCCAAAGGCTAAAAACTTTGGACCCAAACTTGATAGCTCCAGGTCTATAAAAAGAGGTACTTTAATATTTCTAAGATGAAATATTCTAACTACATAAGAAGGAATATTTTGCATAAGGTTACAAAATACCTAAGTAGGTACATTTAAACTCTAATTTGTATGAGTTTCATGTATCTTCTTGGACCCTCCTTGTTGAATCACATTCTATGTGAATCATAGATTCAAGAGTAATAGACCATATAACTAGGGATCATGGCTCATTTGTAGTATATCGACAGTTGTTAACTAGAACAAAAACCATTTTATTGGTAACAACTTGTCTGTGGATGTAAAGGGTAAAGGCACTTGTGGATTACACCTTTATGGTGGACGTGCCCTACTTTTGCATGATATGTTATTTGTTCCAGATATTTATTTAAACCTGATTTCTATATCTACTTTGATGTCTTTAAGTTTTTTCATTGTCGTATGAGAACAACATTATTAGGTTGTATTTGGATAATGTCTATTATAGCCTTGGATATAGATCGGAAAGTTTTTTCATGGTGGATATTGATCCTAGTGAATGTTACTCCTTAGTCACTAGCATAAATTCGTTAAAAAATGATATTAAGCTGTGGTATTCTAGACTAGGCCATGTGGGCCAAGATTGCTTAAACTATCCAGCTAAGGCCAGATTGTTTGGTAATGTAGAAAAGTCTATCTTACCTAGAAGCATTTCTTATCTAGAAGGAAAGAGTACAATAAAACTTTTCGGTACTAGGGCTAGAACTAAATTTCTATTTCAATTAGTCTACTCTGACATATATGGTCAAATAAATCTAAGGGCAGCACATAATGCATGTTACTTCATCACCTTTATTGATGACTATTTGTGATATAATCTGATATACCTGATTTTTCACAAGTCAGAGGCATTAAGTTGCTTCATGACATACATGAGTTTTGTTGAGAATTAGAAGGATAGAAAGATAAAGGCTTTGCGAACTAATTGTGGCCATGAATATCTTTCTGATGAATTGTAGGGCACTTTATGTTATGAAAGGAATTGAACATTAGTTGTCCATTCCTTGCACATCCTTATAAATTGGGGTTGCTGTAAGAAGGAACAAAATCCTTCTTGGTATGGTTAGATATATGATGGTAGAGGCAAATTTGCCAATATGAAGATGTGCTCTTAACTGTCACATATGTTCTTAACCATGTACCCTCTAAGTTTGTTACTAGCATCCCTTATGAAATATGGACAGATCGATAGTTCAATTTATCCTATTTTATGCTATGAGAGTATGTGTTCTATGTCTATTCTACCTTAAGTACTTTCGGTAAATTAAGACCGACAGGTAGAAAAAGTATCATTATAAGGTATTTTGAAATATCTAAAAGATACAAGTTCATATGTGAACTGGACAATGGACAAGTAACAGAATTTGAATCATATAATATCATGTTTTTTGGGAATAAATTTCATGAACTGAGAAAGGTTAGTGAAAAACTTGATCTCTATGAAATAGTTGAGCCAGAGCCTTTTGGACCCCTTCTTTCGAGTGGGAGAATTGAGACAGAAAGTTGTGACTTTCTATCTCAACAAGGTCCAGAAGAAAGTTTGTTTTAATCCTGAAAGACTTATAGTTCCCTATTCCAGTGGGAGTACATAACTTTTGTCTTGTAGTAATATAATTCCTAAAAATGATGAATACATAAGAGATGTTTATCAAAATCAGGAATTCCGTAGGTCTAGTAGAACTAGCATACCTCACTGAGGATTTGTTGTCAAAGGTGAGGCTAATGCCTCCTTCATATCACTGAAAAAGTTTGGTGATTCGGGTAAAGTTCTACTGACCATACTTCAGGATATAGATGAGTCCAAAAATGTGTCAAGTGCTCTGTCATCTCCACGAAAGGTTAAGTAGATTAATACGATAGAGGAAGAAATGTCTTCCATGACCAAAAACCAAGTTTAGAATCTGGTTGATCTACCTAAAGGACATAAGACTATTGGGAATAAGTAGATTCTCAAGGTCAAGAGTAATGCAAAAGACAGTGTTGAAAGATACAAAGTTTGTCTAGTTGCGTAGGGATTCAAGCAATAGGCAGGAATAGTCTATAAGGAGATCTTTGCTGCTGTTGTATGATTCACGTCCATTAAGGTCATTTTGGCTATGATTGATAACATGAATCTAGAATTGCATCATATGGATGTTAAGATTGCTTTTCTCTATAGAGAATTGGATGAAGTAATCTATATGATTCAGCCTGAGGGCTACATAAAAAAAAAGCTGCAAATAGAAGGTTTGCAAATTGAATAGATCAATTTATGGCCTTAAGCAATCGTCTAGATAGTGGTATATTCGTTTTCATAATACTATTATAGAAAATGATTTTATTATGATTCACGAAGATCATTGTGTATATGTTAAGCGATCAGGTAAGAATTTATCATCATCACTTTGTATGTTGATGACATACTCTTGGCCGTAAATGACATAGGACTACTTGTCAAAATCAAAGTTTGGTTTTCTTCCAACTTTGATGTGATAGACATGGGTGAAGCTGATTACATACTCGAAGTTATGATTTAGAGAAATCGTTCGAAGAGGACAATATCTCCTTCACAAGAGACATCTGTTCATAAAGTAGTAGAACGTTTCGATTGTGATCATAGTAATCCTAAGTATGTCCTATTAGTGAAAGGCCATAATTTGTACAAGGTTTTGTGTCCAATTACGACTAAACAAATAGGGAATATGGAAATGATTTCCTGTGCCAATACAGTTAGTTGCCTGGTGTATACAATGTAGTATACGCAACCTGATATTTGTTGTGCTATTAGCATTGTAAGTAGATATCAATAAAATTCAGGCAATGCTCACTAGAAAGCTATCAAGAGAATTTTAAAGTATTTGAATGCTACTACAGAATGTTCATTGTGAGTATTCTGTGACAATCAAGTCGATGTAGCTTATGCGAAGGATCTGCATTTCCATTGCAGGGCTAAGCGTAGAGTTACTAAATTTTATTAAAAATTTAGAAAACTCTAAAAGATTGTGTTTGAAACATATATCTATGCTAGATATGGTTGTAGACCCTATGACTAAAGCATTATCTCGAAAAAAGTGTTTGAAAAATATGTAAAGTCATTAGGTTTACTACAATTTCATTTATAAATAAGAAATTTTATTTTTGGCAATATGAACACTTTGCGTAACATGTCGGACAAAAAAGTAGCCCACTCACACGGGTGTTTACCTCAGTGGAAGTCAAATGTGTTGATTTTTGATTGAGATGAGGCAGCTGTTGGATATTTTAGGTGTGCAATATCCTACGGCGACAATGCCGTCTTGCTAAGAGAGCAAAATTTGTTATGGGATGTAGTAATGAGTTACTGCATTGGATCTTCTGTAATCCTATGATAAGAGTTAAGTAGAACTTATCATACCCTCTGTCTTAAAGCCTAAAGTTAAGCTGTGGCTATGACTTTAGTATGTTGTTGATTGACATGTATTCCTATTAGTTGAAATTTACACCATAACACAAGAATGTGTATCTTGTGTGCTGTTCGATCATCGGATGGGATAATAATGTTCATTGATTCACTATCCCTAGTGTGATACCGCGTTTCGAGAACTGTGAGTTCTCGAAGTTTGCCCTTAAGATTCTAAACATATTCTGGAAGTATGATTTAGTGCTGCTAGCTTAGTTAGTCCATGAAAAGGTTATGACATATTGATTCGAGTTAGCAGGGCTAATTAGAAAAGCAGGCTAAATCATTATAGAAAGAATATAGTTAAGGGATAAGGAACTCTGTCCATCACATTTCGAGATTCGTTGTTCAGGTATACCAGTTGTATTGAAAAGTACAATAGTGAATACGAATAAAATTATTTGAAATCATTGTGTGAACAATGGAATGTGACATGAGTCCTGGGGTAAAAACATACTTTATTATATGTGAGATGTCGAGATGCTACTATTCAGTTAGCTTGTGTGTCGGTGCTTCTGAATTTTGGCTCAACAGACTCGATGTTTGCCGATCGCACGATCGCCTATATAAAAAAACATTATCTGTACATTATTGACTGTGGTCGATAATGAATGAGTGTCATTTTTTGGGTTTTGGGCCCAAATTACATCCATTATTGATTGAGATCAATAATGAATGAGTGGGAGATTGTTGGGCCAGCTCCACAAAATCCAAAGGAGTTGGATATTTGCATGTTGAGTTGGGCCCAAGTGGCACCAACTTAACATGCAAAGATCTGGGAGTATTCCCTATAAAATGGAGTAAGCTGGTGACTTTTTGGAAGTTTGCCACGTCCATTAGCTACTCTAGAACACACTCAGAGACAAAAATTGCGTTTTAGTCACTCGCATTTTCGTCAGGTATACGCATAGGTCCAATCGTGGAATCCGGGCTCCGATTCGATTCGTTCGTGATCGAACTTCGACCGGCAACTCACCAACAACGTTGCGGATCTTCGTGGGACTGCACTTCAACAAGTAAGTCTCGTTTATTAGCTTAATTATATGATTGAGTAAGCTAGATTTAATTGTGTAATTATATGTTAATTATGCATGAAAACCAACAGATAGAACGACTTTTTTTTATTGATACATCAACCATATGCGCTACAGTTGAGAATTAAGTATATTAATTTCTAATATAATTTCAAGTCATGTCCATCATTATCACGTTCAATTAATATGCTGAGGGCGGGCCACCGTAATCCCCCTCAGGTTGCGGGTATCTACCAATGTTAGGGGGTCCATTGGCATTACAGCACACCTCTTATAGCAAAAACACTTGCCAGCAAGGCAGCCGCCGCCCTCGAGTTTTCCCAATCTCCTGTATAGCCCCCTCCATAAAGGAGAACAACGGCCAACATAATGCGGATTCTGATCAAGGCACGTCTTTGCATCTACCATTGTTTCTTCTGCGCAACCCATAAAATGGTTTTATATATATCATCAATATAGTCAATTTATACATTAGTTTTTTGCTGCGAGTTAAACAAAATTGAAAGGAGTCTTAATTACATAAGTAATCATATACGTACCAAAAGTCAAGAGAACAACCATAGATAAGACGACGACAACCACAAGGAATCTCTTCTTCATGTTTGAAGGATACCAGTATCACAGCTATACAGTGAGTGAGTGAGTGCTCTATGATTTAATAAATAATGATACTGGTATCCTTCAAACATGGAGATCAGTATCACAGCTATACAGAGAGTGAGTGAGTGCTCTATGATTTAATAAATAATGATATTTTTTTGGCGAGTGAGGGACTACTGTCAACCTCTCCACTCTTATATATCAGTTTAGTTTGGTGCCTTGATTAGCATAAAAATAGTTAATTTGCTAATGGATGGTTTGAACAGGATCTTTACATTTAACCAAAAAATCTAGTGACAATCTCATTGGTAGATTGTGGGTTCTGTATTTGTATAATATGCATTCGAAAGTATGTTTATTTAATAGGATGAGGATCTCGCTGGTGGATTTGATAACTTGGTGCAAAGAGTATACAATTAGTATTTAGCAACATCAACTTAACCCGTTCTTTTTTTTACAAAGATTTTTTCCAGATGATATTAATGCCACAAAATTTTACAGTGGATATGCTTGCACACTCGTATGAGTAAGAAATAATTCTACATTGTTTCATTTTATC
>SOPF01022353.1:0-28354 GCA_012979155.1 Hypericum perforatum
TACACCTTAATAATATTCCTAAATCCCTGTTAACTTTAGTTCACCTTGATTACGAGGTTTGTAGTTTTTTGCTTAATAACTCTCCCTTGCCGCAGCCCAAATACTTTGAAGAAGATTTGGAGTGTCTTCCTCACAAGTGGTGCCCATCGTCACGGCCAAACTCCACGCCACTTTTGTACCCTCATCTCTTCTAACTGAGGTTGACGTGATAAGAGTGTGACCGTGTGTGTATTTGGGGCTTTAATTGATAAGCTGCGTATTGAAAGCTTCTGTAGAGCTGCGGCGTTTCTCGTTGATTTCTTGTCCGACAGTTAGTTTCAATTTGAGGAAGAAATTTTTGTTAGCAGTTCACAGAAGCTATAACTTTAAATGAGATCAGTTTTATTGGAGTATAAAAAAGAAATATGACGCCTCCTGTCTCTTGGCCGTTTTGTAATTCTGTAGTCAGCTATCATTACCGATCCTCCCATATTCTAATAAATAAACTACAATTGTTAAGATTTTCAAGTAAATGAACTGATCATCTTCATGGTCACCGTAATTAGGACTAATTACCACGGTAGAGCAGAAACATGTTACAGTTTCGATTCGAGTCATACAGCAGATTTTTCGATTTTTAGCACGTTTAAAAAAAAATGGTTATATCAACTATACAAATTATGAGGATTCTAGGTGCAGATTTTAGTGAGGATATAAAATAAACAAACCTTTCCTATTTAAGGACAAGCGAAGTATATTTCGGAATTTTGTTTCTTTCACCCAACTCTGGAAATGCTTAACCTCTGACACCAGCATCTCACAAAAGCGCGGCTGAAACATCTTAAACGTGAAGACACCAGGAGAGGGTTCCGACACAATGCTTCTAATTGTATGATTTAGAATGAAACTCGAGCAGTAACTCATTCATAGAGCAAAGAAAATTTTGGCACCCCCACACAATTTGACCTTGCCTCAAGCCTTGTCCAAGAGGCTCAAACTTAAATGAAAATTTAAGGCAATGACCTCACTGGAAGGAAGGATCATGTTAGAGCATCCATCAACTTATGTGATAAGTTCTTTTGGGGTTTGAGGAGGGCTAACAACTCCATACCCTCACCGCCACCCTACCTCCTCAGCAAGCCTCGAAGCTGATCAACCAGTTGAGCACCTGACTACAGCCCATGATTGTACCCCACATGGTACTTTGCTCTTTTCACGACTGTAGCTCGTAGTTGGCTCGTAAGATGCAAGCTGTAGTCACACACTATTGCTATATCCCGCTTCCTTGCAAGCCTAGCTAGTTGGGGTCCTCTTGCTGGGTCTATCTAGATCCATGCAATCCCATGCAGCTCATGTTGATGGGCATTGTGAGCAAGCAATGGGTCTGGCTGCGAGTCTAAATCTGTAGAGTCTATGGCTCACTTTTGTTCATTTTGTATAGGTGTATTCGAGTCAGACTGTTACATCATACCTCCCTTTGCTTGAGATCCCAGCCGTGGGGGACGTTTGTGGTTTGCCTGCCTTTGAGATCACAGGCTCTTACTCTATTTGCGGTGAACAGTGATTCCGACTCTAGAAAAATATCATTCCCTTTGCTCTATCCTACTTCTGATATGCCTACTAGTACTAATTTAATGTCTGTGTTGGGCACTAAGCCTACTATTACTGATATATTACCTAGGATTGCTTTTGATTCTGTGTAGGGCACTACACCTCATCTTGCATTAGACACAATACAAACTAATCATGCTGGATTTGTGACAAGGATACATACGAGTTGCTTGGAGCTTGTAGGCCCCTCAACGTGGAGAGTCTGCGGTATGCTAGTGTAGGGGACTTGCTCACAGACAATCCAGGGTCTGGACCTTGTCCCTGTCACGAGGGAAGTTTTTATCCCTTTTTATGCTGATACTTTGATTGGTTTCATTTTTGTCTTGACTGGTGCTCGTACTAATATTATAGCGACACAAACAGCTTTGCGTGCTACTTATGATACAAGTTTGGTAGACTCTACGGACTAGAGAGATCTCAGCTACGAGAGGAGTCTACAGTTCACACATACAGGGGACTAGTTTACAACCCACTTTTGGTCTGAACCATGTCTCCATTGTGAAGGGAGTTTTTATCCCTTCTTCTGATATTTCAGCATTCCCTACTCTTATTACCTTGGATTGTGTGCCTACTGATATTGTAGCTGCATAGACAGATTCCCAAGCTGGTCGTTGGTTAAGATCATTAGTGGGTGCTGATTTGCGAGAAGCCTCAGCTGTGGGGAGAGTCCATAGTCTGCCAGTACAGGGTTCCAGTTCTCTTCCGTCTAGGGAACCTGAGCTTGACCCTAGGGTAAAGGAAGTCTCTGTCTTTCCCACTATTTATGTTGAGCCTATTTTTCCTATTGAGACCTTTGTGAGATAGTGTGCACAGTTCGATCTCTTGCAGGACAAACTCTAGGTAGTTATGGACATGGAGCTAGCATGGGTAGTACAAGTTTCACCGTCTATCATGGTATCCACTAAGTCTCCTTAGTAGCTAGGCGCCCTTCCTACGCTGCCCTAGCAAGATCTCATTCTGGGGGTTGGACCTTTTTTGCTACTTACCTTGACCCTATCTTACTCAGTATAAAGTTGGTACTCGTTATTAGATAGTCCCTTTCTCGTACTTGCCATGAACTTGGGACCTATGCTCTTATTAGTTGCTTAGTCTTACCCAAGGGTACTAAGTCTTTGACCCCTACTGCTTTGCGAGGTAAGCTGTCGTGACTATAGGGCATCGCAGGTTGGCACATACTATTAGTTGGGATGGGCTACTATTGATTCTAGTTCAGAGTGCCTTTAGATAAGGCACACATTTGGGTAGTTAGCTCCTAGAAGCTGCAGACATGCAAGATTTTTTTCCAATAGTAGGTTCCATTTTTTAAACCCACTAAACAGGATAGTTCAGTGAGAAGGACCTAGATTCAACTAGCAGGTCTTAGTAGCGAGCACATTACGCCAGAGATTATCTTTGGATTGGTCAAAGTGGTGGGCAGGCTAATCAGACTAGATATAGATGCTTTAGATAGAGTGATTGGCATATAAGTACAAGTATTGGTAGAGCTCGAGCTAGCCAAGACTTGACCTTCCCATGTTACATTGGTCCTGGACTACGGCGAGGTAGACGTAGAGATCTAGTACCAGGACCCCCTTGACCTGCATTTACTGTAAGGCAAGGGGACACATTCGTAGCATTTGTAAGTGCCTGGCTTCGTCAAAAGTGAAGTAGTCAGAGGGAGGTATAGTGATAGTAGAGGCAAAAGCTCACCTAGCACTAGTATGACAGGAGGAGGCCTTGAAGGGGCCTGTTTGACAGCATATTGGTCATGTGATTTTTGCCAGACCTAATCACACAGCCTCATTTCCTCATTCAACTACATATACCTCTACTCCTCTCATGATAGGGAATGCCTTTGTAGTACTAGATAAGGATAAGGAGCAGGAGAGGCCTGAGGAGAGAGAGAAGACAAAAATTGTGGTTAGTTCAGGAAGGAGACTCCTGTACTGACTATGACTGAGACTTCGATGCAGGAATATTCTAGTGTGGTTAGTGACGACGCAGGCAGTTTAAGAGGCACTAAGATGGATACAAACTAGGGGGCTCTAAATTAAATTTTGGATGCATATAGGGATCAGTTAGAGTAGATTTCAGTAGTGAGACAAATGGTTTCTGAGATTCAGGGGGCGGCAAACAGTGATACAACCTAGGTACATACAAATGCTTTGGCTCAGTTGGCTTCGGATACTATGCAGGTGTCTCACCCGTTCTCTATACGACCAATATGGTCATGGATATGGTAAATGATATAGATGAGCCTAGCCTACAGTTTATGTTTGATGGTGGGTTCCTAGACTTGGACAGTTACTATTGAGTTGAAAGATGATCATGTTCATGTTTAGCCACCATGCACAAGGAGATAGATGCACCTAATGGGTGCGACACTCACATATTTGCCCCCGCGGGCACTATGAATATTCTATATTGGAATATTCAGGATATTGGGTCAGTGCATGCCTGTACCCAGTTCCAGGAGCATTGCTACACCATAGGCCATCTTGGGTGGCAATATCAGAGCATATAATTCCATATGATTCCATTTGTGATAGATTCTAGAAATCATTGGGTTTTTTACTAGTGAGGGTCACCGATAGAGGGACAAAGGCCCCGAACTTATGGGTCCTCATGAGTCAGTAAGATGCTCTACCGTTAGAGATTTTTTTACGCATGTCCCAAGTGATGGTTTTCTGTACTCTCTAGCATTATCATTATATCTTCCTGGGTTTTATGTAAGCACACATCCGTTATTATAAATGGTGTGCTCTTTGGGATGCTTTGATGATTCTATCGATGGGACCATTGATCTTGATAGAGGACTTCAATGTCATCCTGGGGGTGCATGAGAGGATGAGTTGCTCCATACCCATTACTTAGTCTTGCATCAATTATCAGGCCTATATTAGCTATGCTAGGTTGATGGATATCCCTTTTCCGACGGGCATATCACGTACTCGAATGGCCGGGTGATAGGTCACATGGAGTCTAGACTGGACCGTCTACTGGTATCCTCAGATTTTATAGATCTTTGGTATTCGGTATAGTATTAGGCTTTGCTCTGTAATGTCTCAAACTACAGGCCCATTGTGTTAGAATACCAAGAGAGTAAGGTTTTGCAGGGCCTTAAGTCCTTTTGATTTCAGGCAATGTGGAATTTTCACACAGATTTTATAGCCCTAGCGAAACAGACGTGGCCTCCTCAGGCGGTGGTAGAGACTACTTTGCTTTCCTTGACAGGTAACCTGTATTGGCTAAAGCAGGAGCTAGTTACCTAGAAAAAAGAGGTCTTTGAGGATGTCAGGTGGAACCTAGTTGTGGTAGAGACTCAGATCAAGGAAGTACAATAGTAGTTTGAGATCGAGGGCCCCCATGATGATTAGGTTATTAAGGAGATAAAGGCCCTCAATGACTATAATATTGCCCTAGAGCAGTAGAGCACTTTTCTGAGATAGCATGATCGGGTTTCCTTGCTCTGAGACAGAGATAAGGACTCCACTTTTTTCACTATAGTGTTTAGATCCACTGATCCCAACTGGGCATATCTTCCATGTTGATTGATATCCAGATTCAAGGACCCAGCCTATATCTAGGAGCATATCATCTCTTATTACTAGTAGATGTTCGTGGCCAAGGGAGCTACACTGGACCTATCTGCACTAGGCTCGCTAGAGTCGCTGCTGACTAGCCAGGTTTGAGGGGATTAGAATATGGAGCTAGTATAGATTCCATCATCGGAGGAGGTATGCCATACAGTCTTTGGCATAAGCTTGGTTAGTTCCCCTGGCCCAGATGGCTTTGGAGGATATTTTTTCTAGTCTACATGGGATGTTGTTGGTGTAGATGTAGTTCTGGTGGTGTAGGGTTTTTCACTTCGTGGTTCTGACCTCGAAGGTCCCACGGGCACAAAGAGTTGAGGATTATCAGCCTATTATTCTAGGCAACTTCATCTACAAGGTGGTGACAAAGATATTGGCTTCCTGCTTTGGTGCAATTTTGGATACTCTTTTATCATTTAACTAGTTTGGGTTTGTTCTAGGTTGCAAGATCCACGATTACATGATGCTGGCTTTAGAGGGTATCAACTGCCTAGGCAAGCAGCAGAATGGTGGCAACATGGCCATCAAGGTGGATATCCGGAAGGCCTTTGATACCTTCTGCTAGGATTTCCTGATTATAATTTTGCACGCCTGGGGTTTTACGGATACTTTTAGGTAGATAGTTCTCAACATTCTCTACTCTACATGATTGTCTATTCTGGTGGACATGGTTCTGGCCAGATACTTTAATTGCTCTCAGGGAGTGTAGCAGGGAGACCCCTTGTCTCCGCTCTTGTTCATCACAGATGAGGAGGTGTTTAATAGGATTCTACAGCTGGTAGTAGCTCGGGGTGATTTTGCTAGTTTTTGGGCCGGATGGGGCACTACCTTCTTATCCCACCTCTTATATGCCAACGATATGATCATTTTTTTACCAGGTTACTAAGGCCAACTGGCAACTTTTGTTGAAGTTGCTTTAAGACTATCGAGTCTGGTGGATATTTTAGGGATTGCAGCAGGTTAGCTCCCCTTTACTTACCTCGGGATCCTACTATTCTTTGACCCTCCTAGACACAAATACTTGTAGGTCATTACCGATACCATCATCAGTAAGTTTTTCCACTAGAAGGGTTCCATACTATCTATGGTCGAACATGTTTGCCTAGTACAGTCTATCATCTTGAGCTCACTAATGTACTCCATGATGATATATTAGTGGCTAGTCTCGCTATTAGAGCAGGTGGATGTATAAATGAGGAACTTCATGTGGACGGTGTCTTAGGATCAAGTTTGTGCCCCATGGGAGGAGGGAGGCTTAGTCTCTATTCAATTCGATAGGTGATCCTGGCTTTTTTGAACAGGCTCACTTGGTCCATTTTACATAGCTCAGCTGGCTATTTTATTATATCTATGATCAGTTGATCGATACGACTGCCATGATCATGAGGAGGTACATATACTCTTCTATTTTACAAAGGGTACAGAGCTACTTGCCTTACATTGTTCGCTCCTCTCGGATGCTTACTGGAGAGGACTTCTTGGCCAATTTCTTGTTGGACAATTGGTTAGGATATGTGATTGCTGAGTGGGTAGGCCTTCCCGACCATATCTACTCACTCTGTGTCTTCGCCATAGCAGATTATTAGTGCGGGGGTCATTGGAGACTACATCTGAGTTTCTACAAGGTATTCTCGAGAATGGTGTAGGATATCTATCGATTTTGCCTTGACCCATAAGGTAGTGACATAATAGTGTAGGCCCATGCCCAGGATGGCATCCTTATTTCTTGGGCAGCGTACGAGCATCTCTGACTAGCTATCTCTCGATACGGTGGGGGACTTGGATTTGGGATACTGCCATTCTGCCAACGAGGTTAGTGTTCCTCTAGCGAGCCATTCTGGGAGCCCTCCCTACCTTTAATCTTATGCTCCACCAATGTTTTGTTGGCCTTACCATCTATTCCTTGTGTATGGCAGAGGCAGAGTCGCTAGATCATATGTTAGTATGCTATCCGATCGCTACTACTTTCTAGAGCTATATGTTCAAACTCTCTGGGGTATTGTGAAGGCCATTCCTGAGCCTCAACGAACTTATTGCAGAGATGATACGATAACAGTTCAGCCCCTAGGTCGGGATACTATGGAGAGTGGCTATTATTATAGCTAGGTAGTTACTTTAGATGGAGCACAACACGTGCATTTTTCGAGATTAGCACCAGAGCCTAGATGCATTGCTTTCGAGATTAGCAAGATAGTGATTTATGACTCTAGAGATTGCTTCTCCTCTCAACAGGAGCAGGATCTCTCACAAGCACTATGTATTGCACTAAGGTTGGGCCAGGTGTTATGCATCATTGAGGTTATGTGGTGTTGTCCCCCCAGGTTGGCTCAAGTGCAATATGGATGGCAACTCCCTTGGTGTTCTGAGCCAGGGTCGAGCAGCAAGAGTCTATTACACTTGCTAGGGTTTTGTGAAGGGTTGCTTCAATCATCATATATCGAGCTATTTTGCTTTCGAGGTGGAACTCCTGGCGGCCATCATTGTAGTGAAGACTGCTTTTGAGCAAGGGTGGCACAAGCTTTAGCTTAAGACGAATTCCATTTATGTCTTGCTATGCTTCCAATCTCCTCAGATCGAGGTTCTGTGGCACTAGCAGTCTCGCTGGCTACACATGCTTATGCACAGGGCCCAGATACAGCTTTAGGTTTCTCACATCTTCAAAGAGGGGAATCAGGCGACAGATGCCCTGACTCACCTCACGAAAGACAGATGGTGGCTGAGCTTCCCAACTTCACTCTCCAGCCATATCGACCACAACATGTTGGGTCAGCCCTACTACAGTTTTGTCCATTGATGCTATTTTTTTTTCTCTGGCTGGCTTTACTTGTCCTCTTATTTGCTTGCCCTGACTACCGAGTCTGTTGGATAGCATGGGTTTAGGTTTGTTTGATTCACCCCACCAGACTATCAGACTTTTTGGTTAGCTGGTGGTAGGTTTTTTGCCCCTCCTAACTGCTAGGTTTATTGGTTAGTAGGAGTGTTGTGGGTTTGTGGACTGTTTGTATCTCTTTTTCTTTTATTTGATGAGTTGTTTTAGTAAAAAAAATTAGAGTCTAAGTATAAATTACTAAGCACTTTTTCTGCCATCCGCTCAATGTAGGTTACAATAATCAATTTATAGTTCCAAACAAATTTATTATTATTTCCATGATCCAAATAGAACATGTACTATGCTGTTAGAAAGTATTTTAGTCCTCTATAATTTTTTTATAACCTAAAAGTCTGAATTAGAGAGGAAGATAGCTTATTAAGTTATTATTTCTTCACTTGCTTCTTACTCTTTCCATTGGCTCTCTCTCTTCTTTTTCTTCTTTTTTGGTTTGTAGCTTATCTCTGAAGTTTCTTGCCTCTTTCTTCACTTTCCTGAGTATAGAAAGATTTTTGGTGAGTCATTACCTAACATGAGTCACCACTTTAAGTAATTCTAACTAATTTATCCTTGGTAAAATATGATTAGTTCATTGTAAATTATGGTTCAATCAGAAAGGTCCAATTTCAAGTTCATTTTTCACTGAGTCCCTTTGACCTTTGATCAAAACTTGTAGATAGCTAATTTGTAGCTTTATGTGTCTAGTTTTTGAATCATATTAATTTATAGCATTTGGAACAAATTTGAGAATGTCGTGCTCAATTTACTGCACAAACATAATTATTGTACAAACTTGTCCAACTCATTTTATGAAACTTGGAATTTATTTGACTAGACTTTGTTGAGCTTGATCCAAATTGCTAATGAGACTTAGTCATCTAGATTCACTTTCTAAATTCATCTCTCATGTTGATAGCACGATAGAATACTAATTGACCACTTTCATGTTATCACACCAAGGTAGATTGACAATCAGCTAATATGTTTCTTTGTTACTCGTCCTTTGAGATAGGATGATAAGCCATACTAATGCTAAGAACAAGTTAACTGCTAAGAATTTGTATTATGACAATCGTAAAACTCTCATCTAGCCCCATAGCAAATCATATATATATATATATTCATATTCATGTATCTCTATAACGTGCCTCTTCAGATTACAAGTACAACCATTGCAAGAGCATACATGTAAAGGTGTAATATCATGTGCTTTATCCCATAAATTTTTGAGATAATTGCCCTTAGCCCCGTAAGATTTGCCAAAATTATCTATTCAGCCTTCGTATTTTTTTATTTCATATTTAGCCTTTCTAGTTTGTTGAAAGGGCATCATTTAACTCTTGACGCTAGAATCGGCTATTTTCTTTGATGAACTTAGATGTTAGTTTACTAAATTGTCCCTTTTCTTTTAAAATCATTTAATTCCTTGACACCCAGCCCTTTCTTCTCTTCTTCCTCCTCCTTCTCCCCTTCTTCATCACACCCTTCATCCCTTCATCCCCTTTAATAGGCCAATTCTCTACTTTCGTAACAACCACCACCATAATAGCATTGACAAACCTTCTAGATCCAGTAAAGCCATTATGTTGGGACCTACTTCGATAAGGCTAGGTGAGGTTTTTCCCAACAGAAAGCAGAGGAGCGAAGAAAGGAAAGTTTTTGACCAAGGCCAAGAAATGTTGGTGGTTTGTGGGGATGGGTTTTGGGTTTTAGGTGGTTTCCATGGCTGGCTCTTAACTTCTACATAATCTCTTGGAAAAGTGTTATGTAATTTGATGCTAATCGTGGGTGAGAGACTAGATGGAGAAGGGGGTGAAGAGATGAAGAGAGTGACAAAAAAGGGGAGAAAGAGGAGGAAGAAGAGGAGAAAGGGATGGACATTTGGGGTTAAATTATTTTAAAATAAAAGGGACAATTTAGTAAACTCACATCTAAGTTTGCCTGAGAAAATAGCCGATTCTGACGTCAGGGGTTAAATGATGCTTTCCAAGAAACTAGAAAGGCTAAATATGAAGTAAAAAAAATAAGGGGGCTGAATCGATGATTTTGGCAAACCCTAAAAGGCTTAGGGCAATTATATCTAATTTTTTTATTTTATTATAATAAGCAGAGAAAGATAACTTATCTTGGTATAGATTCTCAATTGCACATCTCAATTCAAAAGTACAAGCCTATACCAAATTGCTCGGAGAGATCAGTCCAGATTTCATGAGCTGTATGAGCACTTCTTACACTACCTTGAACATCCTTTTCCATTGATAATTTGAGCCAGACTTGCACTATTGCATCACCTCATATCCATTTAATGAGAACTTCAGATATTGCCGACAGTCTGAGAATAGATGTATCGATAAATCCAAACTTGTTCTTTGCATAAAAAAAATGCTCATATTGCTAACTCATTCTCCATAATTTCCTTTGGTCAGACAATCGAGGACATAGACTTGACTTAGACATCTGTGGGATGAAGATAATATGGTAACATTTTGTCCATGCCATTGATGACGAGGAAATCAATGAGTACCGAGAGAAGGAGAACTCGATTCAGGGTTTGTTTGGTACGGCTGATGAAATTTAGCTGTTAGCTGTTGGCTGTCAGCTGATCAGCTATTGGCTGATAGTACTCAGCTAATAGGTGATATCCAATTTTTGCAAAAGTGTTTGGTAAATTAGCATTGGCTATTGTTGTTGAGTTGTAAAATTATTTATAAGGGTAATTGACTAATAAATATCATTCTTTAATATTTAATATAATACATATTATTTATCTTTATGCTTTTGCCAATTAAAAAAGTATCTCTCTTAATTTAATATTTAATATAGTACATATTATTTATCTTTATACTCCCGCTAATTAAAACAGTGTCTCTCTTAATTTAATATTTAATATAGTAATATTTAGTATTTATTTCTATGTTATTGCCAAAAGAAAAAAGTGTCCCTCTTAATTTAATATTTAATATAGTAATATTTAGTATTTATCTTTATGTTTTTGTTAATTAAAAAAAGTGTCCCTCTTAATTTAATAATTAATTAGGAATTATCTGAATCGAGGACTATTTTTTTGATATTGTAACAGTAAAAAAAGTTCTTTTTAATTTAATATTTAATATAGTAATATTTATTATGTATCTCTATGTTTTCGCCAATTAAAAAAAGTGTCCTTAATTTAATATTTAATTAAGAATTATCTGAATCGAGGGCTATTTAGTAATTTGATATTGTAACACAGTTATTTTTTTTTAAATTCACCAAACACCAAAAAATTAGCTGATCGATATTTATCAGCTAACCACTGATCCGCCAAACCAAACACCTACTCAGACATATCTAAAGCCCAAGGTAAGATTCGATGAAAAAAATAAATCTAAGGCTCTAGTACCATATAAATTTCTGATTTGCGGGAAGACTTTGCTTAATCTCTTATTAGCCTAAGCAGCGCATATAAATACATGAGAATTTAGGGTTACAACCCGAATATATAGCTTCCTATTTTGAATAGGACACAATCAAGTATAGTATTACACAATTACAAACGTATATCTCAAATAGCATGTGCCCATATGATGTAGTTGCCGACACTGACAAGAAATGGAACCTAAACGATTAAGAAGTCAGGAATGCACTGGAGATTTTTTGCTGCGAAAGTTGCAGCGTTTTCTATTTTTTGGTTCTTATTTATAGTAAACTCAAAACAGAATTACAGTAAGTAAAGCTGAAAAATAGGAGATAGTGGCTTGACCAAATCTTGCGGCTGTGTAATCCCATGATCTCCATCTCTTCAGCCATGATCTTGGTCTTCCCAATGATGTGGTCAAAGCCGTTTAGCTAAAACAGAAAAATCGACAACTAAGGCGTTGACCAACACGTGAACATGCTCACGCTTCAAAGCCATTTATTTTAACAGAAGGAATAAAAAAAACTGAAACTGCAACGGGATTATATTGTTATGCTAACATATGACATGACACATAGATTATCTAATTTGCATGAAAAGCTTCAATGACAGAGAGGAAGGACGGAAGCTTGATGACGTTGTAGCGAGTGAATCCTGCAGCATTAAGCAGCTTTTTCCACTCCGTTTCAGTCCTTTCTTTGGTGCCGTGGCTCACAAGCATGAACAAGTCATAACCCACAATTGTGTCCTCCATTGGGCCGTTTCCGTACGGATCCAGAATCATTTCAAGTATAATGACCTTCCCTCTCTCTTGGGGTATGGCCTTGCGACAATTTGTCAGTATTTTGATTACATCCTCATCGTTCCAGTCGTGCAACACTGATTAAATAGATAAGCATAAGGTTAAGAAGTCTTATTATTTGAGTTCGAACTAAATAGATAAAAATGGCACGAGTTACCTTGCTTGATCACGATGGCATCCGCGGGAGGAACGGAGACGAGCATATCCCCAACCACATGGGTGACCCCGGGACGCTCCGGCGCAAAATCTATAGCGGCTTTATGGTCAAGATTGGTCCCTTTAATATGAGGGAATTCCTTCACAATCTCACCCACGAAAGTCCCGGTGCCGCCTCCAACATCAGTCAATGACCCAACTCCTTTCAGACCACCATCATGCAAGTAGCCCACCTTTACTGCTTCGATGATGCACTTAGAGATACCAGCCAATTGTTGTTGCATCAGTTGATGTATTTCCGGATTGGCCTTCATATAGCTCCATCCAGATATCCCCATTTTCGTAAAGAAGCTGGATCCATCCTTTACTCGGTCATCAAGTTCTTGCCACATAGAGTTCATGAAAACACTGCTATGGTACATCGCCTTCGCAGCTAGGCTCTTTTGCTCTGTGTTGACAAGCAGCAACTCAGAGGCGGCAGTAGCGCTGTAAAGGGTGTCCGAATTCGAAGGGGCTGCTGTGAAGATGCCTCGACGGACCAGTATTGTCATGACCCTGGAGAGCCGGCAGCAGTCGATTGAAGGATGGTTTATGGACTTGCTTAGTTGTGTCAAGGAAATAGGGCCCCCATGGGAGCTTATGATGTCCGGGATGCCTAGTTTAACGGCACATCGGAGAGCCATTGTGTCTATGTACCCAAAGATGCAGGCAAAAACGGCAGCTTGACCAGTCACCAGTTCCTCTTGTTGTTGTGGGGAAGCCATTTAAAAGCCGTAAAGGTTTTGATGGGCTAGCAAGTTAGAACTTGATGGTTGTGAAATGAGGGAGAAAGGTACTGAGTTGTGGTGAAATGAGAGTGGTGTGGAGGGAGTTATTTATAGTGCATATTTGACGGCATCTTGTTACTTGATCACGTTACTGTTGCTGCAATTCCTTTATTTTCTTATAATAGTTCAACAGTTATTAACCAATTCACTGTTGTTTTGTTGGATATCCAAATTAATCAACTGGGAAGGGATTTTGGTTCCGTCTAATTGGAACATCTATCATACAGGTGAGGTATGAGTCATGATTTTTGAACAAATATTTAACAAAGTTATATTCATTTAAAAAAGTGCTACAATTTTATTTATTGAATTAAATTAATGACTTCATCAATTATATTTAAGTTATCTTTGGTATAAATATGAATCACATATGGAAGGAGTTGCTATTTTAATTTATTTAAACGTTGCTTCCAAACAAGACAAGTTTGTTATATGAAGCTTGTTGATGATTCCAATATGAAAAGATATGCGTCCAAACAAGACAACAGTCAAGTAAGGTAGTCTAACTACTAGACCATCAGATATGAATCCAAACAAGACAACAGTCAAGTATTTGAGCGAATATAATCGTGCAAGATCGGCATAGTGTAGTTTGGAAACAGATGTATTCCGGCCTGTACTAAAGTTACTTCAAGAACTACGGTTTAATGGACTAACACTTACAACATGCTATAAATTTTGGGAATATAAATTTTTACACTTCTTATACATAATATTAGCACATTCTATATATTAGAATATGAGTCGATCCATTTAGGTAAAAGTTTCTGGTTTCGAGTACATATGAGTCGATTCATCCATACTGTTCTCGGTGTCAAACTTGTTGATCATTTATTGTCAAACATTTGGAAGTTAAGATATCCCTCTCGCATGTGGCAGGCGCAGCTTATCACGTGTCATGAGTACTCTATGCGATTCCGCACCACGATGGCAAATAACCTGCCTGATTGGCGGTGATTCCGTCGCGTGATTTTTTTAAAAAAAATTATTTTTTCAAGAATTTATTTATTTTTTTTAAAGTTCTTTATACTATTATGTAGGTCTGATCACGAAGTGAATTCGAATTATAATTCATCCAATTCGAATTAACAAAAATACGATTCGTATTCAAATTATGAATTAGAATACAAATTATAAATTTTTTAATTCGAATTGAATTGAACCGAATTCGAATTATTTTAATATTCAAATTTTTTAAAAATGTTTAAATTTATTTAGAAAAAAAATAATTGAAAGATTGGGCTTGCACTTAATGTACCAAATTAAGTTGCCTACGCATCCTTTGTTTCAAAGGAATCAAAGTCCATGTAGTTCTCTTACTTTTACTTACTTAGTTGGATACGTTTGTGCTTTCACCGGTTGAGGTATCATCGAGGTCGTATAGTTGCTTCGTGTCTTCCCTAACAAATCCTGTTGTCCTCTATCCGCCTTGGTCCAATCGTCGAGCAATGTTTGTGCCTCCAAAAATTCTGGTGTCATCGAGTAGCGGAGTTCGTCCAAAATGTCACCTCCGACGCTAAATGCTTGTTCCACTGCAACTGTTGAAACCGGACTAGCAAACACTTGTTTTGCAATTATCGACATAACTGGAAATTGAACCGAATGGTTCTTCCGCCATAATAACAAAGGAAACTCGAAGGTACAACATCATCAGTAAGCTCAACTTCGGTGTTAATATATGTATCAAAATTCCGACTTGTACAAACTAGTTCCTTCTACCCTTCTTTGTTTTTTCATAAGCAATTTTTCAGCAAAACTAATCTTATTAGCGACTTGTGAAGGAGATGGAGTTGGATCGTTAGATGTAGAAACACTAACCTTATTGCAATATTCACTCATTAAATCCATAATATCCTTTTTTACTTCATTTATAATTATAATAATATGAGTTTCCCGATCAAAACCGTTTTCAAGAAAACCTTCCAAATTCTCATAATAATCACATAACAAAGTTTGTAAACCGTCAATTTTAACGGTAGCAAATAAATTGAGTCGGGGAATATCCTTAAAATACTTTAACCATTTTTTAGCAATCTCATTAACACATACTGCTAATTCAAAATTTTTTATACCATTATTTATTGCACAAGATATATTAATACATTCTAAAAAAAGTAAATGCGATGTAGGATAATAAACACATGATAAAATATGAGTAGCATTGATAAAACATTCTAAAAGTTCATTTAATTTTTAGCAAAGACTCCAATAATAAGGTTGTAACATAATGTTATTAGTTTGATGAGTTGTAAAAAATCTACATAAAAGATCTTTGTATGGAAGAGCTTCTCTTAATAATTCATAAGTCGAATTCCAACGATGTTTAACATCATGTGGAAAACGTTTTGCTCGCCCATTATTTAATTTTCAAAATTTTGCCCATTATTTTCGTAAAGTTGGTCAAGCCCATAGTAAACCAAGTGCTTGTTTAATTGGTGTTATTGAAGTTTCTAATGCATTAATTCCATCTTGCGCACAAAGATTAAATATATTACATGCACATCGAATATGAAAAAAATTTCTGCCAAGTGATGGTCTACAAAGTATTTCCAAAATTTTAATCATAGCATTATTAAAACTTGCATTATCTAGTGAAATCAAAAATATTTTATTAGCTAAACAATATTCTTGTAAAATAACATGTAACATTTTGAAACAATTATCCGCACTATGTTGATCATCAAAAAGTCTATATGAAATTAATCTTTTTTGTAAAATCCATTGATCATCTATCCAATGACAAGTAACACCAAAATATAAATGCGATTGCCAATGATCACTCCATATATCACAACATAAAGAAACTCGACCATTAAAATTGAAGAATAAAGTTTGTAAAACCTTTTTTTTCTTTACGGTATAATTTTTTTAAAGTTCGTGTTAACGTAGTTCGTGGAATATGTTTTGCATTAGGATTTAAAGCATTTTGACAATGAGTAGTAAAATTTAGTTTTTCACCGAAGCTAAAAGATAAATGTTCCGTTGCCACTAATCTAGCGAGCTCTTCTTTATTTTTTTGATCGATGTAGTGAAATAATGAATTAGATTGACAAGATAATTGCGTTTGAGAAAGATCCAAACCCATTTGAGATGGATGTTTTGTTTCTATATGTAATTTATAAGTACCATATCCATTACCAATTTTGAAATTATATATTTTACCACAATAATTGCATATCAAGTTGAAATTTTTTTTTCCTCCTATTTGGACTTTTTTGTAATGCTTAGTAAAAAGTAAATTTGGAGATTTAGTAACCTTTTGTAGAGAACTGATTGTTGCTTGTTGACTTTCTTGTTGAACAACTTCCTTTTCGTTCATCACTTGATCCGGAATAGGATTAGGAGGAATAAGCGGAAAATACGATTCAACTGAATCGTGACATTTCACACATTTTCCTCTATCCTCGCGTGCTCCTCCTCTTGATGCCATAATGAAATTTTGAAATTTATGAAGATCAGATTATTAGTAGAAGGATTAGAGAATTGAGATTAAATTTGGTGAGATTTGTGAAATTGAAGGTGATATTTATACTTATTTTTGAACTAAACAGGAATTAAAGAATTGATGAATTTTGGTGCAAATTTTTAATGCTCCAAACGGCCCATTTGAAAATTTTTATTGGTAATGTTCCTACGGCAACTTATTTTGGCAATTAAAGAATTAAAGTACTTTTTTAATGTTCCAAACATTAACTTTTTTTTTTGGTAATTCGAACATTCTATTTTGGAATTTGTGTTCTAAAGGACAACCATGAACCAACTTATTTCCTCCCTATGAAATTGGATTCTATGGGGATAATTATAAATTTATGGGATGTGACAGTTTAAAATGTTCAAGGATAATATAGTCTTTTGCCAAAACTGAAAAAGGTGGGTAGTTAATGTCTCCCTTAATTGTAGCCTCATTATCAACCACATTATCATAAATAATTGCTACTTTTAATAAATTTAAAATTTAAATAATTAATTTGTTACAGAGAATTGATTACTAAAATTTAAAAAATACGACCACCCTTTCAGACTCCTTTCGTCTTCCCCATAATCAACCTTTACCCATAGGAATCAATTTTTTTTAATTTTCTTCCTCCCGCCACCAAAATATGATATCCACTCCTAACCCTAACCTTTCTGTCACCTCCCGCCACCAAAATCAGTTAACCAGTAAACCAATAAACCAGTAAATTAATAAAATTATAAATTAGTAAATCAATAAATCAGTAACCAATAAACCAGTAAATTAATAAACCAGTAAATCAGTAAACCAGTAAACTAATAAGTAAATGAGTAAATCGATAAAACAGTAAACTAATAAACCAGTAAATCAATAAACTAGTAAACAATATATCAATATATTAATAAATCAGTAACCAATAAACCAGTAAATCAATAAACTAGTGAATCAGTAAACAAGTAAACCAATAAACAAGTAAACCAGTAAATCAATAAACGAGTAAACCAATAAACCAATAAATCAATAAACCAGTAAACAATAAATCAGTAAATCAATAAATCAGTAACCAATAAATCAATAAACTAGTAAATCAGTAAGCCATTAAATCAGTAAACCAATAAACCAATAAATAAGTAAACCAGTAAATCAATAAACCAATAAATCAATAAACTAGTAAACCAATAAACCAATAAATCCGTGACAAAAAGAACAAATCGGTAACATGGAACAAATGTTTAATTGCTAATTAGGTGGGAGGTTAATAATTGCTAAATTAGGTGGGAGGTTAATTAATTAGAGAAATAAATCAATTAATTCAAAATAGGGTAGTTACACATATTATGGAGAGAGAGAAAAAAATCAATGAGATTTTACCAAATCACCCTTTTTTATTAATTCCCTTTCTTTAGTCCCCATATAGGGACTAATAACTAGTCCCCACCAAATCCACTCCCCTATCTATTATGGATTGGAATAATGAAGTTGGCAACTACTTATTTTCCTTATATTTGTAATTCGATGAATTATTCTAAAATTGAATCGAATATTTGATTTGGCGAATAATTCGACAAATTGACGAATTATGATTTTATCAATTCATATTCAATTAATATTTGGACGAATTTGAATCCGAATTAGGATTCATTTGAACGGGTTTGAATTCGAATTGAATTTTTGACGAACTGAATTGAATCGAATTCGAATTAGATTCAGTTTATGGTCACCCCTACTATTATGCACCATTTTATTTACTTGCTTTTATCTTAATATAATTTTTATTTAATATAATTTTAATTGATGTACTCTTATTTTATTTAATATAATTTTTATTTAATATAATTTTAATTGATGTACTCTTCTTTATTAGCTCTTACGCCACGTTGGTTTTGGATGTCAAGACGTTGTTCCAATAGGAAATGCTGTGATGGCACCGCCACAACTGAATAAGCAGTTTATTTAGAAAAAAATGTTTTCTCTCCCACACGTATTTTAAATTTCAATTAGTAAAGTTTCATTTTTAAATTGAATTGATTTCTCCTTTGTAATGGGAAAATTTGGTCGTGAAAAACCATACTAGTGTGCCTCCTTTGTAATAACGGACTAAATGGAAAATATGTTGCATATCATCATCATCAAATAAAATAATAGATACAAATACTAACTCAATATTAAATTTTCACATATCTCGTTTGATGAAAAGGTGATGATTTTTCTGGTAGACAACGTTGATATTGTACAACAAACTACTGGTTTTTATGAATAAGTATTCTTATAAAATTGTTTAGAATGTAAAAAATAAATCAGTATATCTAATTAACAATATCAAATGCTGCAAGTCCCTTTTCATAAATCTGATATAGAAATCAACTTTTTTCTAATGTTTTGGATTTATGTTGAGAATGATAATAAAGCATTAATGATGATTCATCCTCCTCGATCATCAGCAGCGGTGTTCCCAGTTTCAGCACTCTTTAACTAAAATTCGTCTTTGCAACTTGCTTCTCCTATGTAACGGCTAGTAGTCTTTAGAGGGCATTCCCCGCCCCCTCTCCTGCCCTTTTTCCTCTCTCTTTGTCATCAATGTCTGATGCTCTATTTTCCATATGTAAAGACTGGATTAGTTAATGTACATGAGTATAATCTAACACTAATTACTTTACCTACATTGTATTTAAATATGTATGCAAAGCTGTAACTAAAAGTCAAGGCATTGCATTATTTTATTCCCAAATCTACTATTTCAGTCATATGATTTTAGCCTTAGCCGTTGCAATCTTACTGAGACTCCTACTAGGTTGAAACCCAATGTTCCCCGATCCACAGATTCAAACTGTACCATCCTCATGTTTAATGTTTAATACATACCTTTCTTTCATGGCCCAAATGGAAGTGAGCACCAAATCTTCATGTGCACCTAAGATAACCCTAACTTTCACCTTCAACACCACATCTTTTCTAGGCAAGCCTTCCACTTCAGAAACTGGATCCCTATGATAAAAAACTGCCCTTCCACAAGAGGTTGACTAATAGTGTCTCCAGAAGTCTTCCATTTAGTTATGTCTTTGAATTATCACTCCCTATAATCGCTTCTTTGGTAACGTCGGACGGTGATCTTTGTAATAAATCTTCATGCATTGTACAACCTCTTATCCTCCGCAAGGATACACATTGCATTTAACCTCCGGCCCTAACTTTAGTACGTGATTCAATCTCCTCCTCGTGTCCATCCTCACATGTCAAGATATCAAAAGCATGGGATATGATGACTTTACTCGGTGTCATGATGGGAGCAATATACATTTTAGACTTAGATGTCACCCTCCTCTCCTGATTTTTTATATTGGACCTTTTATCTTTCAGATGCACTTCAATATATGTGTCCCATTTTTAACTCCTTTCGGGTCCTATTATAATTGCGGTGTAGTCCCGCTGTTTTCTTTTCTCCCTTTGACTTCAGTCTGTACTTCCCAACGTTCAGGTTCAACTGCATCGTAATGCTTTTTTTCTGCAATGAGATAATAGATACTAATAACCCTGCACAAAGAGTAGAATTCAAGTAAATTTTCGCATATTACCCCAACCCACGAGCTCTTGCAAGGGCGGTCTAGCATTATTTTATCCCGTAGGGTTTTAGATAAATCCACCTCTACCGAGACCCTAAATAAGCTACAAATAGCTCCAGAAAAATCTAAAATCATCTGGGAGTGCACATGTTCAGGGCCTAAGCCGCTTAATTTTACCTAATGTTTGGCAAGAGAGGTGGATATTCTTGTATGAAGAAATTCACGGACCAGGCCTAAACGAAAATTCATTATGGGACTCAACCTCCAAGCTGTATTTTGAATCTCATTATGATCCTCCAAAGTGATCAAATAAATTGAGAAAAAATCTATGTTGGCCAAAACTTTTAGAGTTAACCACAGTTATCTTGCAATCACCAAAGCTTGGTGCCTAAAAAGAAATCTATATGCATGCCATGTCCATTCTCTGTGGTAGCGAGAACTAAAAAATGACCGCTCTTTAGCACTGGTTCTATAGGAGTAACATGAAATATCCATCGATCCTTGCTAGAGTTATCCATTGCCATATTAAGGTGCAACAAAGGCAAAAAATGCTTGCATTTAGCTGCTCTCTCATCACTAACCCTGATGTGCCTGTGAACGACATATTGATGCCTTTAGATAAATTATTGGTCTACTTCTCACCCTTTGAAACAGATGCTTGAGCTTGCCTACGTTGAGTAACCTGAGTCACCTCCATACATGACCTTTCTTTTAGCTGTATCTATTAGATGCACACGAGAACATGCAATTCCAACTGCACCAATAGGATTTAGCACGCACCTGCTCTACCATATGATTAGGAATCATAGACTAACCCTGACCCATTTATCTTACTACCATGTGATTAGGACCGCCTCTAGAAGAAGATGATTAGCGACATGTCTTTGAATAGAGACATCAAAGCAATCATCATGTCGTCATCATCTGGTCTAGACATTCTCATGCCTCATGTATATTATGCCCATTAATACCATACATGTCCTCTTTGAAAATCATAACGCCCTTGGTGGTTGCCCTTTAGGCCTTCCACTAGACTGGTCGTGGCCAAGATCAAGCAAAGAGTTATGGTGTAATGATATGTCAGTGGAATCGGTGGAAGGCCTATTGCCCATAGTCAGTGAATGATTATAACCGTATGCCATTGGTGATCGATGCACGTGAGGATTCTTGGTCGCTCGAGCACAAGACCATGTGAACCTGCAAGTGTAAGATCGTTTCCATGCAATGGCTCGAGCCTCCCATCCATACCTAATGTGCACGCGTTAAAGACCCTCATTCAAGTTTCCTAGTCGTGAGATAAAGTCCTTTCAATTTTAGTAATTGGTGCCAAGTTTGGCTTGACCACCGAAACCCTATATCGCCATTTTTTTAAAAGAAGACCACCAAACCGTTGGAAAAACTTCTCCGTATGACACTCCAAGATTTTATATAATCATACAATTTTGGTACTTCGTGACCCCAGCCATTGTATATTAAAATATCATCAATTTATTTCCTTACAATTTAAAGAAAACTTTTAGACCCAAACTTGGAAACGACTATCCCAAAATTAATGTAAGGGATAAAATCACCTATCACTCTTTAATTACATAAAAAAATTAAAGTTCAAGACAATTGAAACATATACGTGTTCATATCGTATCAATAACTACCATATTACGATACATTAAATATTATATGTACATACTTATCGCAGAGATTAGCAGAAAATCTGTAAAATATTTATATCCTTAAAAAGGCAAAAAAATTAAATAACGACAGAAGTCCTAAATAAAAAACTCAAGAATCAATAGAACTCTACAACCGTCAAGCTAACGACGTTAACTTAGAACTACACTTTTCTCTCAAATTCTTTTAAATTTTTGAGTCACTCGTCCGAGTTTTCCCGAGTTTGTGGGTTTCTAGGGGAATGTACAAAGGGTTACCCTCGAAAAATATGTTATTTGTTTTGGTTTTGCAGAGCAACAATCAGCCCGGGAGCAAAAATTGGAAGAGAAACAGAATTGGACCCCAACGTACGCTGGCCAAGCCAACGTACGCTGGGGCTGCTCGGGAGAAAGAGGCAGAAAGCGACCCCAACGTACGCTGGCCTAGCCAACGTACACTGGGGTTCGATGGGAGGAAGGAACAGAAAGGGACCCCAACGTACGCTGGCCTAGCCAACGTACGCTGGGGGTTGAATTCCCTCTTAAAATTGCCAACTCTTCCCCTCTTCTCCTCACTTCTTCCTTTCCTTCAAACAAACCCCCAAACTCTCCCAAAAAGAAAAACCCTAAACCCAATTTGTTTTGCAGATTTCGAGCTCATCCGTTGACGAATTCAAGATCTGACAACTGGGTTTTGTTCCCCTTACTGAGGCCTTCGAGTTGATCTAAACAATTTGACATGGGCAAGGAAGCTTCAAACAAACGTCGCCGAGGTGCAAAGGAGTCAGGCGAGACTTCACGCGCATCTCGACCGACCGACCTAACCCAAAGGTACGATGCTCCTTTTCCAATTCGTGAAGAATGGGAGGGGGAGAGATTTAAGAAATTTGATAATTGTCGGTTCATAACATATCAATTGATTGATTGGAATGAAATGAGAAGGGCGGGTTGTGATGATGAACTTCGAGAAGCTATAGCTGCCCTAGGTTGGGAATTTTTCTCTGATACAGTCGTTAAGACTAATCCTGCTGCTGTTGTCGAGTTTTATAGCACTGTGGTTGTTGCCCCGAATAACTCCTCATTTACTGCACGTATACATGGCAAGAAAATTAGTGTAAATGAGGATGTGCTAGTTGACTTGATTAAAATTAATCAGGGGGGATGGTATAACTTTTTCGAGTGATTCTGCTCCTCACAGTGCTTGGCAAGAACTCACGGGTTTGCCTCGCTATAAGACACAATCACCAGCCATCCTCATTAAAGACATACACTGGTGTGTCTTTCATCGTTTTATGGCTGGGTGCTTTAGTGCACAGTTTGAGAGTAGCAAAATCATAAAGCAACAATTATATGCTTTAGCTTGTGCACAAAACCATCGTAGGTTTGACACATTTGGGTTAATTGTTGATGTGATTAAGCGTACCTTGGATTTGCCTAACCCCCGTTGGCTAGGGCTTGGCCATATTGTTGCTATGCTTGTTAGTGAGTTTATTGCAGATCTGCCGATAAATGAAAACATGATCAACCCATCGGAAATTGATCGTGATCAGCTGGTAAAGTGGCATTTAATGTCAAAGACTGGCACAGTTGAACAGGGCACCAGGGAATATGCGATCATTCCCTACATTGATCGCGAGGGTGTCCGGAACCGATTATTGCAAGAAGAAAATGTTCAACTTCCAGAGCAGCAAGCAAGCATCAACAATCTAGCCCAGCGCATCACTGACCTCGAGGTCGAAGTGCGGAACAATGCAGAGGAACAGGCAGCTCGCTGGCAGATATATCAGGAGGATCAGGCCTACAACTGCGCTCAATGGGAATGGCTCCGGAATCACCTCCAACCTCTGCCAGAACAATGATCACAGGCTTTTTCTTCTCCTTACTTTGCTTAGTTTTTATTTTTAATTTTTAGTTTGTCTTTCATTTGCTATTTTCATTGTCCGTTTTGCATGTTTTTCTTCACACATTGAGGACAATATGTCTTCTAAGTGTGGGGGTGTGTGTGTGTTTATGTGTTTGTTATGCTTTTTGTTACTTGTGTTGATCTTGCTATGCCTGTCTCTCTTCTTACTGTGTTTTTTTTATATGGTTGTCATTTTTTTTTGCTTTGTTATTTAGTCTTATGCATGTGATCAAGTCTGTTTTGTGTGTGTTTTGTGTTTTTGATTGAAGTGTGTTAGAGTCTTTTGCAAATGATGAAACAATCCTCAGATTTTTTTGAACTTCTTGTCATAAAAGAAGACCCATATCATGCATTCAACAGTCTTGAGCAAAATGAATTTTTAGACATAAGCTATTATATCCTCGTTCATTTAGGCTAGTCGTTACGCTAGGTAGACTAGACTAGTGAATTAACGAGTGACCTTGTGAGGATTTTGAGCCGAAGGCAAAGACAATCCGTCTTTATTTTATTCATGAGGTGTGTGCTTCGTTTGAGTAATGGAAGTGCTAAATGATTACCTTGCATAACTCAATAAGGTAGAAAGTGTCGAGGGCAATTTTGCTATAAGCCTAGGGCCTTAGAGCCAAAAACCTGATCTTATCTGTTGCATACCCCATTGAGCTTGAACCTATTCATTGAAATATTATATGTAAGCTACTATATAACCCTTCCTCATGAACTTTCCCACCTTTGACTATCCGTCCGAGGAAGCTTTAGGATTACATCTTTGGGAAATTTATGTAAGGGTTCTTATTGTAGTATAGCTTGGGGGGTGTCTTACCATATAAGGGTTTCGGGTAGTTAAGACCATGAAAGTGTAATGACTTGGCTTGCAAAAAGAAAAGAGAAACCTTGTGCTTAGAAAAAGTTGAAAAAGAAAAGAAAAGGAGAAATTGAAAAAAAAATGGAAAGTGGAAAGATGGAAAAGCATAAAAGTAAAAATCAATGGAAAGTTTGGAAAGACAAGTTAAGCACAAGGAGCAAAAGTAAGCAAGTCATAAAAGAAAAGCTGGTCTTTAGGAGTGGGTTACATCGGGATGACTGATAATGATAAGGTGAGACGTGTAGAATAGACGAGAGGTAGAATTTTGTATATAAGCTCCTCGGATTGGGTGGTTTAGCCACTGCCCATGCTCATATCCTCACCTTTACCTTTAGCCCCATTACAACCCAATAAAAGTCCCTCCTATGACATGATCTACTTTGTTTCGAGTGTGTTTTGGTATGATATTTAACACTTTTAGACCTTGAATGTGCACACGAGAGTAGGATAGTTGACTACCATACATTTGTGAGTTTAAATCAATCCTATCCTACGAGTGGTTAACTCTCTAGTCCGGAACACTTGGTGTAAAAACTTGATTAAATGATTGAGGGTATAATAGCATATTGCTTTTGTGTTCACCTTGCTCAAGGTTGTGATGTGTGTGCTTGTGGGGATGATTTTGTGATGAAAGTTCAATTTCTGATGGCACCACTTGTTGGTTTTCTGATGCACCTTCCTTGGGGACAAGGAAGGAAGTAAGTGTGGGGGTGTGATGCATGTGAGAACATACATCCGTTTAGCTTTAGTTTATGTCGTGTTGTCACATTTTTAGGAAGTGTTAAGTCGAGTCTTGTCTATGTTTTGTTTCATTTTGATTAATTGGTCAAGGAGAAGATTACCTATTGTTTTGGTGTGTTTTGTAGGTATTCGGAGCATCTTGGGAGCTAGATCAAGGATCGGTGGACATAGGCGATGAGTCGATCTGAAAATCGGAAGTTTGAAGGTAATTGTGAGTTGGGGCAGATTACTACCCCAACGTACGCTGGTCAGGCCAGCGTACGTTGGCCTTGCTCGGGAAGTTTTGCTCGGGAGGCAGAGAGCAACCCCAACGTACGCTGGCTAGGCCAACGTACGCTGGGGGTGCTCGGACAGAAAGAAGATAGAGGCAGAGAGCAACCCCAACGTACGCTGGCCTAGCCAACGTACGCTGGGGTTCGACAGCCAACATTAAGAATTGCTTCACCAAACTTCCCACTTACCTTTGTCTACACTTTTGAGGTGGAAAGCAACTTAGAGGAGGACAAGACAAGGAGGAAGCTGCAGGAGAAAACACTTGGGGAGGAAGAGAAGAAAAAGAGCTTGTTTTTAGAATTAGAACTCTCCAAGCAAAAAGACATTAGTTGTTAGTCTTTACTTTGTGTTCTTGAATTGATCTTGAGGATATTGTAACATTGGATTCGATATAATCAAGGTACTTTCATTGTCTTCTTTGATTGCAAGTTTATCTTTATATTTGAAGTTCTTATTTAAGATAGATCAATGAATGCTTATATTTTGATCAAGGATGACAACTTGGTTTAGATTGTAGCCTTCATTCGTTTATTGGAGAAAAACTTGATATTGCTAATGAATCTAGGCCTCACAAACTTGGATTTATAATCGATATTGAGATTTTAGCACAGTAGTATTAGATCATCAACCCAACGATCCATTCGCTTAGCTTAAGATTTAAGAATACATCATCTAGTACTTGACGAACAAATCCGTTTTCTATTCCCTGTGGAGACGATCTAACCTATCACTATATTACTTGTGCGATCGTGTATCTTGCACGTATTTTGATCCAACTTTGGACGCACCAGTATCAGAGCATTTTATAAAAAAAAATATAAAGAAATCAAGACATACATTCTTACATTGAGGTTGTGCAAATTATTTGGGAAGATTGCCTGAGGATTAGGGCGAGTATTCGTTAATGTTGATTTCTTATTAGATGAATATTTATTTAGTTTATTGTGTCGTAAGGCTTATTCTTTTTGTATGTTTATGAGTGTTGCCTATATATAAATGCGACAAAATTTGGTGATTACTATACATAAAATTACAATTACAATTACAACTTTGATGAAATACGTGAAGTTGATGAAAAGGACTAATTATCTACTAGTGAGTCAATTTTTTATGTCATGTATTTGTTTTTAGATATTGTGAGTGAATATTAGATTTTAAATTCAAATAAGTTTAAATCATTTTCTTTGGTATTGTGTACTTAAAAAAAAATTACATATGGACTTGGTGTTTGTATTATAGAGATAGGTTTGGCTTCTACTTGATCATAATAGTTCACCCTTATTATGCTCGAATATAACACATATGAGTTAAATTTACTATACATAAAATTGGTTGGAACATCTATACTGGTTTCAAGATTATCTTAAGTACTATTATATATTTTTTTCTTATTATTCCAGATGCAGGGTATATATATATATATATTTTTTTTTTCGTCCTCATGATTTTATGATCTTAAATTGCATGGTCTTACTCACTATTTTTTTAAGGTATAATTAGTGGTATGTTGTGAGTTGATCTAGTTGTATATGTATTGATGGCTTTGATGTAATACTTTGCCTTGAATTAAAATGTGCCGAAAAAAGGTAATATATTCGACCAACCCCTTTTATTAACAAGGAAAATATTATAAATTATGTGGTGTAAATAATAACTATACATTACATTAAACCTGATATGAAGTTGGGTAGTGAAGTTGGCTACTGACTTATTCTTTTGCTTCATTGATGTCCTGCTTTATCTTTGTTATCATTTATTTGATATCATTATTTTGTGTATGATCTTGTTCATATATAATTCATTTAAAGGTGGATTGTGAATGATGTTATTCTGACCTCATGGTCGATTGTGTCAAGTTTTTGGTAAATTTTAATTAATAAATGAACACTCTTGGGGATTAAAAGTGAGACTAATATAGCGTGTCTTTGTGAACTATTATCGAATGTTCCACATGGCTTAAAGCAAGAGTGAGAGACAAAGTTTAAGAGCAAAAAAAAAAATTCACCAACCATATGTCTGTATATTCATATTAATCTCTTGTATGAATTATGAACTTTGAAGGGTTTACTTGATATCTTGATGACCTAATTTAGTTGGAAATTCAATTTGTGTTCTGTTTTATATTGTGTTGTGTATCTACGTTTATATAAATTTTAGGGAAAAGTTCACTTTAGTACCCTGTATTTTAATTTAACTACTTATATCAATTCATAAGTTAGTTTTGATCTTCCTTTTAGTTTTGATTTTCCTTCGCTCGCTCCCCTATGATTGATTTTGAACATTGTAATCTCTATTTGATTTGATGCTCATAGTGCTCTATTTATTATTAGTTCTTTCTTCTTGCTTTCACTTGGGGATCTGATTATTGGGTTTCGATATGAAATTGAATCGGATTAGAGAAATGAATTAGCTCTTGGATCGTAAATATACAAGAGCTTTCTTTTCTTTGTTGTTAGGTTAGGTATCAAATGATAGTTTGGATTCTGAGAGAAAGTCACAATGGAGCTCATATATTTTCCATTTTTTTAACTACAAGGTAATTTTGAAGTGCAAATATTTAAATAGTCATAATTTAAATTTAGTTATCCCGTGGTTTGTCCCGTATAGTCATTGAATACTCATACTTAAACCATATATTTATTGTACCATTAATACTTTAGTTCAACTATAAAGTAGTTCTCGTCTTACTAATATGTCTTCAT
>SOPF01022356.1:0-10808 GCA_012979155.1 Hypericum perforatum
TAATTATTTGGAAGGGTTTGTTTGGCATATACGGCTGAAAGTTTAGTTTGCCAAGTGCCCGGAAGAAAATGGCAGTTGGTACGCTGAAATATAATTGTCTTCGAATAAGTATTACGTTTCGAAGTTGAAGAGTTAATATCCAAAAGTGAACTTGAAGAGTTGGGTTAGGCTTAATTCCGGCGCTTGAGAATCTCAAGGGTTGACCGGTATGGCAGTATGTGATCAATTAAGTAATTAACCCAATCATAAAATGATCTTTGTTTTGTACCTTCAATCCCAATCAAATCTCAAATATGGTGTATTTAGACACTATCTCGGGATAAGCTAAAATAATATTATATTCCTACCGTTTTTGACAACACCAAGGTTTCTCATTAAACCAGTCAAATTTTTGGATAATATTGGTTTTTGAAGTCAAATTAATGCACGTTTGTCATCTACAACCCCAAAAGTCCAACCTCCGCACCAAAAAAGTTATTCTGATCCATTGACTAGACAAATGACTTTTTCTCTTCTGGGAGCTGTTAATTGCAATTTAAAACTTTCAACAAGAAACACAAAAAGCTCCGAAAAAATCCCAAAACTATTTCTCTTCAACAATAAAACGGAATAACGGACAAAGTACGGAAGGCGACCAGATCGTTGATGCGAGGTTTAGTTTCCGGAGAGTCTCAATAACATGTTGAACAACTATATCCTCGAATTTCCGGCAATGAATTGCTAACAGCCGTTCGAATATTTATAATATATTTCAAAATCTAACAGTTGAATTTTTTTATTACCATAACAATTAGTATGAGACAGACTATTTAAAACTTTCAGAAGTAGTTGAATTTTTAACACTTATACAATTCAGCAACTTTTGCACTAACCTACATGTGATTTATAATGATATATTTGAGATTAGTTTGAACTCCAAGATTCAGCAGCCATTTTTGATTGATGTCTATCTTAATCACAAGAAAAAATATGTTTATAAACACAATTTTTTCTTCATTTGTTTTTATGGGCACTAACAACTTGGAGTGAAAGTGCATGGGTCATTTTCATTTGATTTTTAACCTCAAGAGCCACCGCAATGGACTATAATTTGGCTGATTAATATAGATACAAGTATGAATATTAAGTAAAGTTTTATGGTCAAGAGTTAAGCTTACCGTATATTTAAGTGCCACTTATATATTGGTGGGTCGAAAGTCTGCGGTTATGTTTCAAAGGCCGCCTGAAGACTCTTCTGACTAGACTGCGATCGTTATGTAGGGCCCCGTCTTAGTAAGTCTTATATTGAACCGCAAGTTGTGGCGGCTGCTTCAAATTCAGACTACAGATATGTATAAATAAGGTAAAATACCACGTGCAACTTGCTGATGTCGTTGTTTCTTGCATAGTTACATGTTCCTTCGTCTCGATAAAGAGTTATTAATTTGAATATTACGCGGGAAAAAGCCATAAATTGCATGAGAGTTTTATATTAAACACTAAAATCTTTAAAATTTACACCTGTTAATGCAATAATGTTACTCGCTGATGAAAAACTAGTAACATAGATTAGAAATTAGGGATGATAAAGTTTGTAGGATCAGTGAAACCATGGTTTGGTGGTTTATCTTATCTCTTATAGCCCACCCTATCTAGTCGGCCCCCCTCCGTGTTTTCTTTACAATATACAATGATCATTACCTGAAGTCTCAAATTTACAGCTCGAAAAACCACAAAAATAACTAAAGTCCATCTCGTTTTCACCTCATTCATATCAAAGAGTGCATCTGAATGGTTTTTCACAGAGATTTCTACATTACATAATTACTTTTGAGCTTGATCTTTGGGTTACACTTTCTAAACAAGTAAAGAATTTGAGGCCAAATGCGAGAACAGATAAAAAAGTGCTGTGTTTGCCCGAGAGACGATCCTTGCCCAAATGCGATCGCGACAGGAGAAAAAATCAAGGTTCGAAAAATCCAACATTCTCATCAAAGGCATGTCGATCACGTCATCATTTTGTCTGATTCACTTTCTGTCAAATGGAAGTGATAACAATATTTAAGCAATCTACGATGGAATCCACATTGCTGACGCCAAAAGAGAGAGATCAATGATGAAGATTAATTAGATACACACTATTGGAAAAGAAGAACAAGGGGTTCGTGCTTACCAATTTACCTCACCTATCTTTTTTTTTCTAACAAAAATTATTGACTTAAACAGTTAAAACGACTTCGATTTTTTTTTTCATTTTTGCAAACACCAAAATTTACCCTTTGGAAAAAAAAGCTAAAATTCATTATCTTACCTACTAAGCGTTGGTTACTCACCATTTTTGGGTATGTTTCTTGCATGCAAATTACGTTATCATCAAGCTATAACGGTCCCTATCATCATTCTGACTTGAGAAACACAGCAGATAGACACTTGAAGAAGAATCCACAGGGATTAGGACAAAAGACATCAGAAGGAATTATGTTTATAAAAGTCAGACATGACCAAGGACGGAAATGGTTGTTGAGGCATCTTGCAAAAGTGGAAATTATGTTTGGATTCCGCCAGAGCGAAGAATTAAAGATTCCATCAAATCTTGCTCGAATTCTCTCCACATTCAGAGGACACGTCAGAGAATTCCCAAACACTTCCCACTGTTCTTCAATCCCAGCATGAGTCCCATGGAATAGCAAGATATTATACCAAAGTAGTTATACTGGCGCTTCTTTCCTTGCTTTAACTCCCGGCCCAAGTCTATGGGAAACTAGTACAAGCACCTTATCTTCTGGGCCACAGCCCAGGCTTATTATTGGGACGAGTTTAAGCCCATCTCCGTCGAGGCATTGGCCCAGACGGTTGTAGGCCATTCTGTCCAGTCATTCCTCGCGGCCCGTGGGGTTAACCCCAGACTTGTTACAAGAAATTATCCGGGAAGATTTGGGCTTTCTGGCCCAATAGTTTCACACTTGGACAAGGCCCAGCTAATTATCAACTTCTTTTGCCCAGTAATTAGTGCGCCTCCATGCCTCATTGCGCCTAATTCCAGTTGGGCCCGTAATTAAATGCCGAAATCCAGGCCGGTGTCTAGAATTTTTTTTTTAAGAAGGAATAGAATATCTAGAGTTTTTGGAACAAGGATGGGTGGATAGGATTTACTCTCTCGATTCGCAGGGAAGATGCTTCATATTGGAACAAGAACTGGCCTTTCAAGCCGACTAGGTGTTGGGTTGGAAATTCTTATCAGGATTCTCGTCCTTGTCATAAATGAGCGTCAACGTGGCAGTTATGGCCGAGTTGGATAAAATGGGAGGTTGGGAGTGGGATAACATGTTTCGAGCCATTAATGAACACGCTGATGAAGACAACTTAACCATATAAGTGGCATGTATACCAATAACCCGTAAATGATAACGTGTTGAAAAATATCGATATTGATTTGTAAAACTAGTTGATTAAATAATGATATATTAAATCAACAATAAATTTGTTCTATATGTCTCATGTTCAAGTTTTTCATATCGCATCGCATACCATGTCTAAACAAAGATAACCGTTTAGTCGCCGTATTTTTCTGCACTTCACATCGGTAAGCCACACATCTCTCAACGGCAAGCTTATCAAATTAAAGATCTCCGTATCCTAATTCATTGTTATCATGTAACTGAATTCCACATCAAAATTTCAACTTATTTTTTTTATATCCGACATAATTACTGGTTATTTACCCTGCTCGAAATCCGATTATCCTTTCTTTTTTTTTCCTTTACTCACCAGATCAATAAGGTGAATTCGTAAGATCATTGAGTGTAACCAAAGAAAAGCCAAATCGAAAGGGATCCGTATTTTGTTTTTGTCAAGAAAATTGTGGGTTAAATTGTTTCTACAATTCCGGTTCTTGGAAGGGGTTTACGGAGCTCGAATCTCCCACCTCATGCTTAAGGCCATACCCCATTGACCGCTAGGCCATACATGCGGTGGTAAGGGATCCGTCATTTTTATCAGAAGAGAGAGCCTAATAACTTGAAGCTTTTCTTAAAATATCGCCTGATTAGTCTTAATGAAAATCGAAGACAAGAGACGGACGACCAAAGCTCCAAAACTACACGCACTCAAAATGTACAAACTAGTTGGTACTCATTAACACTTCTAAACCCCGGCCCAAAAGTCAACGGCTCGATGCACTAAGTCTACTCTAATAATAGTCCACAGCCAGGCCACTCTTCTACCAGCACTGATCGGTCTCCCATCGCCGACTGGTGTATCCGGCGGAGGCCGTCGCTCCCCGGGCCATCGTCATCGACGAGCTCATCCCCCGCCAAAACAACGACCGGTCGTAGTCCGCCCTCTTCTGAGGATCGGACAGCGTCGCGTAGGCCTCGTGGAGCCTTATGAACTCGTGATCGTCCTGCTCGGTGTTGACGTCCGGGTGGAGGACCCGGGCGAGCTTCCGGTACGCGGCCTTGATCTCCTGACACGTGGCGCCGGCCTGGACACCCAGTACCTCGTACAAGGACGAGGCAGCCACGTGGCGAGGGGCCTCTCGGGTCCTCTCTGCTGTGGAAGCGCAGGCGGAGGCGGTGACGCGGTGTGGCCGGAAGTGGACCCGGGAGGGGGACTGCTGGGGGTAGGGCTTCGGGCCGGCGAAGTTTGCCGACGGAAAGGATGACGTAATCACAGAGGTGGTGGATGCGGATGCCATTTTGGATCACAAATCGAGGAGAGAGAAAATATTCGAAGGTTTTGTCAAGTGAGTGACGATTGTTTTCGTGAAACTTTGGTTCGAGAAGATAAGACTCCGAGGATTTGAAGAGGAGGGAGGAGGGGTTTATATAGGCGGGGAAACAGATATTAACTATAAGAATTCTAATAACATTTCTAGTTATAACTTTGGAAACTTTGCATTTTAATATATTTGAGAATGTTTAGATTTGAGAGTATCGCAAGCTTAAATATTTATTAAATTATATTCTATTTAAAAAAGACTCAAATTAAAATTAATTAACTTAATAAATATTAGCAGTCATGCAATTTTAACAAAATTTAAGCACTCTTTAATAAACTTATTAATATTACCTTGTATAAGATAATTCATAGTAAATATACAGCAGTCAAATCTGAATTCACTTATAAATATTTGATTCTTAAGTGATATGAACTAAAAAATAGAGATAAGATTTAAGTAACATGGATTAAGTTTGTTGATGTTTCTAATATTTATTAGAAGAGCTTATCAAATTTTAAAGTTTATACTCAGTTTTATTCAAAATTAATTTAATAAACAGATATTGGCGAATCCGGGATGGCATTGATGGTTGGCTTTGGATGTTTCTTGGAGAGCTGACTCAGCGACCCGTCGGTGTCCGAGGGGGATCATTTCTTCCCCTGTGGTTTCTAGAAGTGGAGGAGACATTTAGCTGTCCGTCCCTCCTCAATTATTATTTTTAATTAAATAAAAAAAATATGGGAATCCATGTGGATGCACCGCACCTCCTCTAGAAAAGGAGGGCGTAGTTATCCGTGAAGCAAGGTTTTGATTGGCTGTTGGACGCTCTTGACGTTTCCTTTCTTTGTCCCCTGATTCGTCACTTCCTTCTCTTAATTTAATCTTCTCTTAGTTTTTAAAACGAAGTCAATTAAATAATTTAAGCTTCTGATGGTGCCCCATTCCCGTCAGGCTCCAAATTCCGATGCATTATAATTGGCTTCTTATGGAACCAGTTATCATCTCCATTATTTTTTTAGAATTACAGTTTTATTAATGATAATATCTCTAACCAATTCTTACAAGTTTAGAAAAATTCGAGCTAATCTAAATTTGGCATGTTCACTTGAATTGATGTTGAATCACTATGGGTGCGTTTGGTACGACTTCTAGACAGGACTGAAACTATAGGACGGGACAATACTGGACAGAACTAATTGTTTTAGCTGTATTGTCCTACGTTTGGTTATTATAGTACATGACTGAATATTTTGTATATTTCTCTGTTTCATATGTGTAATAATATAATCTAAAATTTTGTTAAAGACAAAAATATTGTTCATGATAACAGTAGATAATATTCATTAAACTGAATAAAATCAATCATTACATTAACAATAATGTTATATCATAGTAATAAAATCTTTGAATAATAAATCAATATTAAAACTAAATATTCAAAAACAATTCTTACGAATTTAAATAATGTTAATTACATTATAAATATTTTTAATATGATATCACATAATTTAACATATTTTTTTTGTAATGATAAAATATTATTAAGAATCATTCATACATGTACAATGTATAACAAATGCGTATGTTAAGTTTATTTATTTAACTATCTCAATAAATAATATCATTGTAAATATGTATGTATTGATCAAATATATGGATTAACCAATTTAATATTTTCATATGGATTTATATCTAAAATATGAAATACAAAAAATCTAAATGAATCCCAATTTAAAAAATTGTATATGATATCTACAAATTTATATTAGAGAAAATAATTATTAATGATTGAGTTAATATGATAACAAATAAGAAAAAAAGGTAATATGGTAAAAACATGTTTTTTTTTTGATAAGTTGAAGTTATGTATTAATAAAACAGTAACAATTACAAAGTTCACAGCCGCCACACCAACAACCTTAAGTGTGACTTTAGTTCACAGTATCACTCAGTGATTCGATATACAAAATTAAGTTTTGGCCAGCTAGATCATCCACCGAGTTTGACCATCTTAACCATTCATGAATTCGGAATAAAATGGAATGAATGAGATTTCTGTCCTTGGACAAAAAATCTTGTCTTATGGAAATAGGTGGGACAAAAAATTGGGGTGGGCTTGGAGAAGATTTCAATTTTGTCCTGTCCATTTCTTGTGCCAAACATAGGCTTGGACAAAAAACTTTGTCCAGTACTGTCCAAATCATAGTACAAAACGCACCCTATGATCTCGACATACTCCTGATTTTATAAAAATCTAACCTCTTGCCAAGTTGTTGTTCTTTCCCAAATTGGTACAAGTTGTAGTTTTTGTCAATGCTTGATGAGTTGATGTCGTGAATTAAAGCAAGCCGGTAGCAAGTTGCGAGTGATGGATGGCATAATAGAACGAATAGAACGAATAGTCCGAATGTCGGTAATATGCAAGTTGAAAGGAAGCATAAGCAAGCACATAATTGGGTCCCAACCCTTTTCTTTTGTTCGCGTCTGTAACGCGTCGTTACTTGGCAGAAAAATGAATAAGAACAAGAGCCATCCAGATCCAATGCCAATTTGGCCCCGTGGAGAAAACTTCATGTCCCACTTCCAGCTTCCAGTACGTGGTTCGAATATACATTGCTAAGTAATTACCATAGTTTATGTCAATTTCAATATGTTATGCTGGATCATACAACCCTTCTCTCGGCAGTTCTGAATTAGATAAAATTAGTCGATGTGCTTGCTTGCAATTTCAAACTGTATCATGTATCCAACTTCAGTTTTTTTTTTTTAAAATAAATCTCCAACTTCACATTATTAGCCTTTTTAAGGCATGTAAGAAATCTAACATCGCTAATGATGAGTGATTATGTTTAGTTTATACATAGAATATTGAGCAAATTGTTATCAGGTCACTATCCTTTGCTAAAATCATTATTTTCGTCCCTCCTGTTTCGGGAAAGAGACTTTGCTCTATAATATTTTCTTAAAACTACATAACTAATGATGTAAACAAAACTCTGTACCTAAGCTGTTTACAAAACATAAATAAACCACCGAGAGAATCAAGAGGCGCCGATGGATTTTGGTCTAGGCGGGAATCAACAGTCGGTGCGAACCACTGCTGGGAATGTCGTCGCCCACCGACTTGGAGATTGGTGGTTTATTTTCAAATTGTTAGCAATTATTGGCTTACACAAGTTTTCAAGTACCAGCCTGGAAGCTTGTATATAAGTTTAGCTGATCCACCGTCAACTATTTGTTTAAATTTGTAATTAACGAGGATGTAGTTCCATCAATCATAATTGTTCTTGGGTGCCTTTCTGTATAAGTAAATATTGTATGCACCATAGTGTTTATCAAATATATTTACTACGATGAAGTTTATCAAAAATATTCTACAGTAACAGATTTTATCTATAAGAGACACCAAAATATTACCAAAATAAATAAGTAAAATAGTATTTGGTGTCATTTTTAGATCAATTATACCGAGGTTATCTATAACAGACACCAAAATATTACCAAAATAAATAAGTAAAATAGTATTTGGTGTCATTTTTAGATCAATTATACCGAGGTTATTTAAGATCAGCCAAATGTTTTAGCAAATTAAACGGTAAATTTTGTCAGAGATTAATACATCTGTTTTAACTGTGAAAAACATCAACTCCAAATGTCTAAACATTTAGAACACTCCCCTCAAAAAATAAATGAGAGTCGACCCCCTCTTTCTCTGACTTGGGTATTGTGCCCTTCTGATATTTTCATCTTCTTCTTCATGCCTCTTCCTTTCCTTCCTCCTTCTAGTGCCTCTTCCTTTCCTTCATCTCCTCCCTTCTTCCCCTCTCTCTATCATTAACCTCTCCCGGAGTGGGAGCTTTACTTTCTCTTGGCTTATCCTCCCTTTTTTAAGGGTTCTCCGCTGTCCTCACTCGCTGCCCAGCCCGCCGTCGTCTGTGCCTGTCCGGAGCTCATCCGTGCTTGCCAGCCGCCGTCCGTGTCTATCCGGAGCTCATCCGAGCTTGTTCGCGACATCCCGCTGTCGTCCATGCATGTTCGGAGCTCTCCCGCGTTCGTCCGTGCCAGCTCCCACCTTGCCGTCCATGCCGCGACAACCCTCATCGTCGTTAGTAGCATCGCCCTCCTCTGACCTTCCTTGGCTCCTCTCGGGGCCAGGCCCAGACCACCCACGCCGTAGTGGTGTGGAAGACGGGCTTCTCGGTCCAGATAGTGGGGACTTCGCCTTGTCCTCTTCCGTGGGAGGCCAGGCTTTGCCTTCGTCTTGTCCTCTGTTGTGGGAGGCCGCCGCTGGTGGCGGAAGCGGCGAGAAGAAGTGGAAGCGAGGCGGTGCTTCCCTGGAGGTCGACTTGTGGTTTTTGTGGTTTTTGCTTGGGATTGTGTTTATTGGGCCTATTTGTATATTGCTTGTTGGGCCAGTATGTATGTTGCTTGTATCTTTGCTACTTTGCTTGTTGGGCCCTTATGTCTTTTTTTCCGAGCCTCGTCTGTTTGTTGGCTTTGTCGGAATTTCGCTTCACCTTAGTTGTTGCTTGTTTCGGCTTCCGCCGATTCTGTTTTCCTTTCGGCTTTTGCTACTTGTCCAATGGGTGTGGGAGGACAAACTTGTCTCGGTCGATTCACGTCGACCTTGGCTCTCTGCTGAGTGTATCTTGTATACACTCAGTTGCCCTCTCGACTTTGTCTTGAGGTTTTTATACCGAACTTCGGTTCGGCAGCTTCCGTCTCGATCGATGGTCTTAGCACCTTCTCGATCGCCCACCTTCCCTGTCCTGTGCTTCCTTGCACTCGTTGGATCGGTTTCAATTTCTGATTGGCTGTCTTGTAATGTACTTGCGATTTTTATAATATAAGTCGTGTGTTTTACCCCTCAAAAAAAAAATGTCTAAACATTTTAATTTGTATATATAAATTCTCATATGACATCAGTGTGAATAAATTTTTATAAACGACATTGGCCATACAACCACCCAGTATCATCAACCCTTATCATTGCATGCAAAATGTTGAGTCATAAATGGAACTATATCGTAGTTCCTTTCTTTCACAAAACCTTTTTTTATATAATTTTTCTCTTACAAAACCTGTATGCAAACTTTGGAAGTTGTTTTGCAGTCGACATATTGCTGACTGTACCAAGTGTTGCGGATAAGAAGAAACAAGGACATAGTACCATCTCCAGCTAAGATCTGATGCGAACGATGTACTGCCCAAAGATCTTTTTCTTTTTTTTCAGAGAACAAAGATCTTTTTTCTTTTTTTGAGAGAGAACAAAGATCTTTTTTCTTGAAAAGTACTGCCCAAATATCTCACAAAATTACCAGTGATTACCCGTGGTAACTTGCTGTTGTTGGGTTTGACCCTACATAATAATCGTGTTTTTTTAACTACTCGACTTTTCAGCGATCGTGATCATTTGGACATTTGGACAGCAAGCCCTCTTCTTACTTTTCAGTGGGTCGGAAAAAAAGTGTATCTATTTTTTTTTTTGAAATGTAGATAAAATATAAGTGTCTATTGCCCGTCGTGATCCTTCATCTGATTGAAATATTGTAGATTCAATGTCGTTCCATTTAGATTTGGAAGAAAATGAGAGTTGGAAAATTGTTCCATAGCACGAGATCAAAGAAAAAAGAGCCCCTCCCTTTTATGCATTACTTGTGACGTTTGCACTCGTCGTTTTAATATTTTGGTAGGGTTCTTGATTTCTCTGGAAGTTTTGACTGGCTCATTCGTCAATTCACGAGGGTGAAATTAATTGCTGTCCATCCCAACGTCGTCCATAACTTTCCTCTCGAAGAAAAGAGGGGAAAAAGAAACGAATACATTACTAGTACGTGTACATCCTTAAAATTATGGATGTAATTGATTGGGTAGTAATTAAAGAATCGTGTTATAATTCTTTTGAAAAATCTTTCAACTAATTATTTCATTATAATTAAACAAATTATTTTATTATTACTAGAAAAACTATTTTATCATAATAACTAAAGTGTAACTAACAAAACTATCTGAACCATTGTACGTACCTGAACAGTTGAGTAACATTTTAAAGGACCATGACGAAATCCAACCCCCTTCTTGTTTTGCTTATTTGGTCTTCAAAGATGGG
>SOPF01022360.1:0-11068 GCA_012979155.1 Hypericum perforatum
GACGAGCTCGAGGGCCTTGAGCTCCCTTCCACCGTCGAGGTGATGAGGGGGCGAGTCGAGTTCTTGCAGAAGTTGGGGCTCACCATTGATGATATGAATGAGTACCCTTTGATGCTGGGGTGTAGTGTGAGGAAGAACATGATACCCGTGTTGGGTTACTTGGAGAAGATCGGGATTAGTAGGTCGAAGATGGGGGAGTTTGTGAAGAGTTATCCGCAGGTGTTGCATATGAGTGTGGTTGTCGAGCTTATGCCGGTCATTAAGTTTCTGCGAGGGGTTGATGTGGAGAAGCAGGACTTGGGGTATGTGTTGCAGAAGTATCCCGAGCTTCTCGGGTTTAAGCTTGAAGGGACGATGAGTACTTCCGTGGCTTATCTTGTTAGCATTGGTGTTAGGCCCCGTGATATTGGCCCTATGGTGACTCAGTACCCGTATTTGTTAGGGATGAGAGTAGGGACGATGATCAAGCCGCTCGTTGATTATTTGATCTCTTTGGGTTTGCCGAAGATGATTGTTGCTAGAATGTTGGAGAAGCGTGCTTATATACTCGGATACGATCTTGAAGAGACTGTCAAGCCGAACGTGGATTGTTTGGTTAGCTTTGGGGTACGGAGGGAAATGCTCGCTTCTATCATTGCTCAATATCCGCAGATTATTGGGCTGCCATTGAAAGCTAAGCTATCTTCTCAACAGTATTTCTTTAGTTTGAAGCTCAAGATTGACCCGGAAGGATTTGCTAGGGCGATAGAGAGAATGCCGCAGATTGTTAGCTTGAATCAGCAAGTGATCTTGAAACCTGTTCAGTTCCTTTTGGAGAGGGGGATCTCCTCCGAAGACGTGGCAAGGATGTTGGTGAAGTGTCCGCAGTTGGTTGCGCTGAAAGTTGCATTGATGAAGAACAGCTGTTACTTCTACAAAAGTGAAATGGGAAGGCCATTGAAGGAACTTGTAGAGTTCCCCGAATATTTCACCTACAGCTTGGAGTCCCGAATCAAGCCGCGATACCAGAGAATGCAGAGCAAGGGGATCAGGTCGTCATCGTTGAACTGGTTCCTCAACTGTAGCGATCAGAGATTCGAAGAGAGGTTGCAAGGGGACTGTATTGAGTCTGAGAGTGCAGCAGGTCCATCGTTTTACATGGGTGGAATGTTAGAACTACCTGGTTCGAAGGCAGTTGTATCAGACGACGAAGATGATGATGACGATGTAATTTACAGGCGCTTAGTTTCGTTATAGGGATCTCATCTTTTTCGTTGAATTAACAGTTTCTTGTAATCCTCAATGATTTTGCTTTGACTTTCAACTTATAGTAATTACTTTCTACTTTTACAAGTTGAATAGTAATAATTGTTGTTTCGTTCAGTTGGCTGTCTGCAATTTAAATCAATCTCTGTTAACCACAAATTTATGGAACTTCTCTGCAACATTTCATATGCTTGAACCATGTCATTCTCTCTCTCGGGTAAAAACATTTTATGAAAAAAAAAAAACTTAAATACTTCGTGTGATATGATATAGGAAAAGTCAGCGTGCAACAAGGAATCAAGTTCGAAGGGGTGGATAATTAGTCCAATCCCTTGAAAGAGATCCATCTTGTCTAGATGATTTACAACAACGTCATTCAATATATGTTTTTTATCCTCTGAGAACTAACTATAGTTAAGGGTGAGGTGGTGTCGTGGTGAGCTTAGATTTGAGATTGTTTTCTATTCCAAAACCAAAATTCAACTATCTCAGGGGCGAATACAATATTTGTATTTCCTCCATTGGACTCTACAAGTGTTCCTTAATAACGTCATTTGACTTCTGCAGAGTTCTGGGCCGCATCAATATATCATTTATAGTGAAGTGGGCCTTTTTAGTGTGCAACGCGGCTTCTGTATGCTCCTCTCTGTTCTTTATGAAAATGTTAGACATCAGAATTTGGATTCCGGCAGGTCCAGGGAAAATTGGAGATTCTGGTCAAAGAATTCAGTAACGATTTGCAAATTTTGCCTTTTTGAGCGATACATTAGATAAAAGAGTTGGAATATATAGTGGAGCTTAATAGCTCAATTACAAAACAAAAGACACTATCGTATAGATCCCCAAAAAAAAAAATTGAGCTGCAAGGTTGAGCAGAACTACTCATCTTGGACCAGATATTAAGTCCTAAAATTAAATTAACCTAAATATTAGAGATCGTGCTTGTCAAGATGCGACATACCAAAAAAAATTTGATCACAATGTAAGCTAACAGAACCCATTGCTTTGCTCACACGGTGCTGCTAGCAGAAGCAGAGCCAGAAAATTTCGCAAGTGAGGTCAATTTTTAATGGTTTTAAAATTAATGAGGTCAATTTTTAATTTTAATAAGAATATATATTAAAAAATATAGTTAATTATCAAAAAAAATAAAATTAAGTGGGATTAATTGACTCCACTTAAATGCATATGGCTCGCCACTGGCGGCTAGGACAAGATTTCCAAGAGATGAGCTGTATCTCCCACCCCTTGAAACTTGATATAGTTTCGTAATTGAATTTTCCAATTTGATCTATTATAAGAAAATTCTCACTCGTAGGAAAATTGAAATCAAACACCAAGATATTGCAACAGAAGTGTTCATATTTTGACATAGCAATTGAACTGGGTCAAACTGGGGGGCCTGCACTTTTTCTTTGCATTAAACATGAAACTCATGTCTTTGACGTCGAAACCAAATATAACAATTGTCAAAACGTTCGCTCGATTGACCCACGTCCCAACTGGCCGTCCCACAGTTCTTAATTAATGGCCCAAACTACCTTCAGTGCAAACACACGTGCATCGTTGGGTCAAATCAAATGTTGGAAATTTTGTTCTATCAAATTTAGAGTTGAGGATTATTACATGCTAATGTTGGCCATGAATATTAGTTGGGCAAAAATGTAAGAACTTTGTGCTACACTATATTATACTGGACATGTCTCCTATGAATAGTAGGATAGGTATAGTCTTTTTTATTTTTTCTAGTTTGAGCATATTAATATAAGTAAAGATTTAAGTTAGAGGTTATGAAGAATGTAATGATGTATTCTCGTCCTGGTGATGCAGATATATCAGTTGATCGAAATATGTATATCATGTGTTCTCATTTTTCATATGTTTAGCTACTATTTTATTATGGTCATATTAATAATCTTTGTTTGTGTATCCGTTACCTTAACAACAACAAAAATTAAAATTTGGATGTACCAGCTTATCAAAAAAACTTATAGATATTTAGTTCTAATTAGTCTCATGGCACCACCGGGCACTTTGCATTAAAATGACATGGAAAAAGACCACTGCATGAATGAAAATGACATGGAAAAAGACCACTGCATGAAACCCATCTAAATTGTTTTGGTGTCCCATTTTTTTTTCTATTTCGTTCTAATAAATGTCGTTATAGATACTTACAGCTACATCGTACAACTAGAAAGAATCCAAGACGCCGTTATTGACATCTTGATATAGTTTCTATCCAACATTCATTATACTGATTAATTAAAATTTAAGTTGCATATAATTTTAAATGATAATAAAATTTTATTAACAAATATTTTAACAGAGATCCAATCATTACATCTTACTTATTAAGAATTTGATAACTCAATCTTGAATTATTTATAGCTTCTGTATCCTAGGAATATTCAATTGGTGGCCAAAGGCCCAAAGCCAGTATATAAATTTCAGGATGCTATCAAATATTAAATCAATTTCCTTGTTTTTTGAGTTGAATTGACCAAGTTCTTGGAACATCCATTTTCATATATACTTAGAGCCTCCAACGAAGACCTTTTTCTCTTGGAACATCCATGTTCCATTTTCATATATACTTAGAGCCTCCAACGAAGACCTTTTTCTCTTGGAACATCCAAAGACGATCAAAATTAAGAGATTTATTTGCTTATAAATTTAGAAAATGTGTTAATGAAGTCTGGTCAATTCTTTGTCGCCGTTGACCAATTTTTTAGACAGACATAAGGATTTTAAAATAGCTATCACATTTTCTGAAGGTTTATTCAAAATTTCTAGAACGGAAGACGATATATAAGTCGAATTTGAGAGTGCGCTCTCATAGTTTTTAAAATAACTTTAAAAAAATTGAACTGTTACTTCAAAACCAGTGATTAAAAAAAAACTTGTGGAAATTAAATAAATTTACAAGTACATTAGAAAATTTAAAAAATTAATTTGGTAATAAAATTTTCTCAAACAGAACATTGAAGGCCATATAGAAAAATTGAAAGTATAGAGCAAATTTATGGGAATTCTTTATTTTCCTATTTTTTTAAATAATTTATTACATACTTTCTACATTTCATAATAAATTTCACCTATGGCTTCGTGAAGTTATCTTATTTTGTAGCCACACCCGGTTTGGCCAGGCACACTAATTAGCTCGCGTTGATGCAATATTGTCCACTGAATTGAGCTATTTGGGTCAGGATTCGGTCGTGGATGGGTAATATGGCCTAGGATCGTCCTGGAATTTGGATACATTGGGGACTACATAGAGCTTGTCCTTAAATAGGGACAACAATCTCAACCATTAGATTAGAATATATTCTAAAAGATGCTTATCTAATGGTTATTAATGTTTAGGGATATTTAGAACTTTTGCCAAAACTAATTGATTCCCAGTAGTTAATTATTCATACTTTTTAGGCGAATGAGCATTTAATTCCCCTTCTCTCTCCTCTTAAACCAAGTTTCCAAAAAATAAAATAAACTCAGTAGTTAATGCTTCCCTTTTTTTAGCCGAATTATCAATTAATTCTCCTTCTCTCTCTCCTAAACTCATGTTTCCAAAAAAAATCGTCTACTTTCTTCTCTCGCCTGGGACTTTGAACCAGTAAAACAAACCAGTGAAGTAGTAAAATGAACCAGTGAACCAGTAAAATAAACCAGTGAACCAATAAAACAAACCAATGAACTGACAATCCAAACCAGTGAGAGAGAAAGAAGATAATTAAAATCAGTGAACCAGCAATTCGAATCAGTGAACCAATAAATCAAACCAGTAAATCAATAATTCAAACCAGTGAACCTACAATTCAAACCAATGAACCATCAATTCAAAATAGTGAACCAGCAATCTAAACCAGTAAACCATCAATTCAAACCAGTGAATCGACTATCCAAACCAGTGAAAATAATTTTGTATTACGACTAATGACAGATATTATTAGGGTTTTGCGTTAAAATATGTATTTAATAGAGAGAGAAAGAAGGTAATTAAAGAGAACCATCAAATTAGATGAGTAATTAGGTAGTTGGTTGCAGACATTTAATGGAGAGAGAATCAACCTAATTAGTAAATTAGTGATTTGTCTAAATTAACCTTGTCCCTAAATAGGGACAAGGAGAAAGTCCCCATGGTATCCACTCCCGATCGTCCTGGAAGAGAAAAGAGAGATGGGGAAGAGAAAGGGAGCAGGGGCGTATTAATTAATTAATTGGAACCCTAATTAATTAATAACTATTAATTAATTATTATTAATTACTGACATTAATTATCGAGCATTAATTATTGACTATTAATTAATAGAATGTAGTTTTTTTAGTATGTTCAAGTAGTTTTCTTAGTATGTTCAAGTGTTTTCTTAGTATGTTCAAGGGATTCCCAAAGTATGTTTAAGTGGTTTTTGCCTAGTATGTTAAAGTGGTTTTATTAATATGTTCAAGTGGTTTTCTTACTATGTTCAAGTGGTTTTCTTAGTATGTTCAAGTGGTTTATCAATTAATGTTCAAGTGGTTTTCTTAGTATGTTCAAGTAGTTTTCTTAGTATTTTCAAGTGGTCCCCAATGAATGTTCAAGTGGTTTTCAGCAAAATATTCAATTGGTTTCCTTCTATATGTTTAACTGGTTTTATTATGTATATTCAACTAGTTTTCTTATGTATGTTTAACTGATTTTCTTAGTATGTTCAACTGGTTTTCTTAGTATGTTCAACTAGTTTTGCCAAAACCACTGGTCCCTTGTAGTTTGAAAAACATTTCTCGGGCAGATCTAGGGGTGGGCAAATAAATCGAAACTCGTAAATCCGAACTAAATCGAACCAAAAAATCTGACCCGAACTGGAACAAAAAATGGTTCGGATTGGGTCTGATTTTTAACAAAATTTGATTCTCGGGTCCGGGTCAGGTCCAAACCTATAGATCCATTTGGACCCGACCCGAACTAAAATATATATTACTTATGGTAAGTGTCATTTTTAATCAATGCTTTAGTTTATATTATATATTTTGACACTTAATTTTCTCCCGTGAGTGTCATTATAGTTTATATTATATTATACTATAGTTTATATTATATATTACTTAGTTTATATTATAGTTTATATTATATATTTCTTATGGTAAGTGTCATTTTTTGGGATTTTATAGTTCAGGTCCGGGTCGGATCCGAAGTTAAAATGGTTCAGTTCGGGTCTCATAATTCCCTAATTTTCGGGTCTGAGTTTTTCAGGTCTGGTCGGATCGGGCGGGTTGGGTCTTTTGCCCAACCCTAGGCAGATCCTTAGCTACTGCCCGTCCACATGACTAATTTTGTAACATGGCTAATTGTATGTTTGGTCCTCAATTTTTTAATATTTTTTCTAATAATCTTTATTTAGGGTCCAAGCCCGGGCCGCCTTCCCAGAACTCATCCTCACCGCTGTCTCCATCTTTTTCCTCTTCTCTTCTGCACCAACTCGAGCGTATCACACAAAATTCCTTTTTACCCTTGTATATAAAACACGACATTTCCCAAGGGGGCCCATCTCGATGTCGGCTCCGAGCTGCCACCCTTTCCCAATGCCTCAGTCTCTCTTCGACTAGCTCATACCACGACTCCCATCCGGCTCGCTCACATTGTGGGGCGCCAAATTTGGCACCAAGAACGTCCACAACCTCATGGTCCTGGTCGTTCGGAATGGCCAGGTGCTCGTTGAGGCATGCACGGAACTCTCCGACGATAGATTCAGAGACCGGTTCAGACCTCTTTCTAAAAAGATGAAGCCTGGCGAGACGCCCGAGGTAGTCGCACTCCGAGCGATTAGCAAGGTGCTCGAGTCTGTCCTCGATGGCAGAGGAGAGGTCTGGATCGTCCCGAGGATGTATAAGGAGACTGTTAAGGAGAGGTATTCGGCGTCCTACCGAGGGCTGCTGGCTAGATATTTGTTGCATTCGATGGACGCGATGGTCGATGGTCAATGGCTGAGGAGAGAAAATGAATGGTTTATTTAAATAATGGATTATTAAAAAAACTATAATCCATGAACTGGCAATTCCAAAGTTTGAAAAGAGACACAAATCCTGGTCGTACGCAACTACAATTCTTGAAGAGTGGCTTATACGGAAGGGATTCCATTTGTCTTGGTGAGAGTGAACCAGAAAAGCTTTTCTTCCTTTGTCCTTGATTTTTTGTTGGGGCAATTAAACGTATATCATTGTTATTAATTTCCCCCAGTTCTGCGTCATAAGAACATGGGACTCGGTGGATAAAGTTTTCGAGTTGAGTGTCTTGCAGGAGGGGAACCAATTGAAGTTTTTTAAAATCTTTTGGTCCTAAATAATATCCATGTCTAAAGTTCGAATATGTATTTCTTAATGTATGGAGGATAACAACACAACGAGGTCCAACTTCCTACGGTTAAAAACGTCTGAATGCCGCTATGGGTAGTATATAAAATCAGACCATTTCTTGGAAAATGTTATGTGCTGCCGTCACCCTGTTTCTTATACGGTATTGTTCAATTATAATCAAAAGCAGGAGAGATTATTTTAATGTAAGGTTAACAAATATTTTAGTATTTTGTGATTCTTTTTATTATTATTGTAAAATTTTGAAGTTTATGATGATACGAGAAAAGTTGTAACTAATTGACAAGTGACATCTTCTAATTTTAATTATTTGAATTATCTCACTTATCATGCTATTAATAAATTATTGATCAAAATTTATTTCACGACCATACGATTTTACTTTGAGCAAATTGTTCTCAGATCCTCAGTCTTTGTTGAAATTACTATTTTTGTCCCTCCTATTTTGAAAAAAAAATTTTGTCCACTACTTTGCTTAATTATCACTCTTAGGTCCCTGATACCAGAATCGGAAAATTTGTCAAGCAAAAAAGGACATGCAATAACTCTTTTGCCCTTTAGTCAAAAGTTAAAAAAACTGGGTAAATTAAGGGATCCTCTTATATTATTCCTCTACTCCCCCGAAGAATAGCACCAATTTTTCCCCCAAAATTCCTAATTAGCATCGAGCAACCCGACCCGTTGGAGCTGATGTTCCTTGTCGACCAGGTGGGCCTGCCATTGAAATTGGTCTACCTCCGACGGACGCGAGGAGAGGACAACCCGGTTGAGCTGCTTCGCCAGACCAGGCTCTATCTCGGTGAGGCGATTATAGGGGGCATCGACGGTCTCGTGGTCGGGGCGGAGACCGAGGGCCTTGAGCACGGATCGAGTCTGGGCCACGTCGGCAACTATGCGGGACAAGGCACCGAGGAGCTATGGGGCTTGGGTCAAGTCGGGTCGCTCGATGTCGAAGGCTGACAGGTCGGGTTTGGGCTGGAGACAAAAGGAATATATAAGAGGACCTCTATTTTTTAATTTTTGACTAAAGGACAAAAGCGTTAATTTTGGTTTCTAGTTGTCGGAGAAATTTTCCGATTCTGGTATCAAGGACCCAAGAGTGATAATTAAGCAAAGCAGGTAGACGAAAGTCTCTTTTCAAAACAAGAGGACAAAAATACTAATTTCAACAAAGATTAGGGAACTGAGGACAATTTACTCTTTTACTTTTTTACACACTACTAATTTGTGGTTCTAAAACCAATGACAAATATTTTATTAACCGCTCGTCTCATTTATTTGAGTTATTTCTAGGGATGGCGATGGGTAGGGTCGGGTAGGGTATTGATACGACCCTACCCATACCCTAGTTTAAAAAGTCGGATCCATACCCTACCCTAGACCCTTAAGATTTTTCATTACTAGATTCATGCCCTTATCCTTAGGGTCCGTAGGGTCTATAGGGTCTTACAGGGTCCGACCCTCGAATTAAATACAATATATTTTTTAGTATAAATTTTAACTAAATCATAATGAATATATTAAAATTTATTAAGAAATATCTTATAGATCACTAAAAATAATTAAAAAAGTCAATTTCGTAGATTATATTTCAAAATATTTAAGAAATATATTATATTTATAAATAAAAAAATAATAAGTCTAATTAGAGTTTAATTATTATTTAGTTAGGGTCTAGTTAGGAATAAGGTCTAAATTAGAGTAAAAGGGTAAAGGTAGGGTAAAAATTCATAGATTCATACCTTACTCTGGACCCTACCTTTAAATATAGACCCATATCCGTATCCTACCCTAGACCCAGTCAAAGTCAACAGACCCTCGACACACGGGGTAAGGGTAGGGTCCGACCCGCAAGGTATGAGCATTTCTGCCATCCCTAGTTATTTCGTGTAATGACACACATCAGTAATTTTTCAAGCCCTATGATTGTGGATACCAAATCTCCATCACTGAACATCAAAAGCCAATTAGGCAATTACGACTTGTCACAATACGGCTCCATGGGATGCTAAAAAGTTTAGGAAGTGAAAACAATATATTTTTTAAAAAATTTAGTTTTAATTTGTACATTGATTAATTTTTTGTGGAATTAATTTTTAATTTTAATCAAAATATACACTAGTAAATATATAATATTCATACAAATAAAAATCAAGTGGGTCAATTCACTCAGGATGACCATAGCTCCAAAATGAACAATGGATCCTAAGTACGACCATTCTATTTAGGCACAATTCCATGCTTTTTGACCAGATCCAAATCCGGATTCTCCTACCTGTCATCTTCTTTGTAATTTTATGAGGGTGTCATCTTCTTTGTACTTGAAGTAACCATCGTGCGCCAACCATGAAAAATCTACATTAAACAATATATTAACGTTGGAGAAGAGGTTGATGTCATAGCACTCGGGTATAAGTGAAGTAACCAATAAAATTGATAGTAATAACCACTTAGATTAATTATCGAGAATGCTATTTTGATTTAATTAGAAAATTTTGAGTTTAAATAACTGATATCACATTAGTAATTATTTGAAATTTTTTCTAGCTTTCAAAAGTTTTGTCATCTATCAAATTTGGATTAATCTGTAAAATGATGTTTAAATATGGTGCAGACCGGAAAATACAATCGGTGATAAATCACAATACCATAAATCTTTTATTTCTAGAAGAAAATTTCGAATTTGAATTTTATATGTAAAATTTTGTATTCTATGCTATGCTCATCACATTCACATAAACTATGTAAATCCATAAGCATATTCCCGGTCAAAATATACTAAGAAAATAATTTTTTTACTATTCAGATTTGAACAACGCCGAAATTTAATATTTAAATCAATTTAGATCTGACTGGTGGGATGGAAATAATATAAGCAAATGACATAAATCTGTTGACCAATGACCAAACAAACCAATGACCATCGTCTCAGGATGGATAGAGAATCTGTCAGCTTATCTACTACATGTAGGACTTTACTCTATTGTTGGGTAATTATTTAAAAAGGGCGGGATCTGCATCTTACTTCAAAATATTTTGCTTTTGACATAAATGCGTTACGTTATTGAAACGTCAAAACTTTTAAAACCAAATTCTAAATATTTTGGCTAAATTAAATTAAAGATCTTACTAAGTAATCTAATTGATGGTTTTGTTCCCTTTTCTCTTGACTATGAAAGAAACACACTATTCTATTTTCCAGGTCTCTCCGATATAAATAAAGCAAGAAATGTTCCGACCAAAAAAAGAAGAGCAAGAAAAGTAAAAGGAAAAAGAGGGCAGGCGCTGTCCACAATTGAGTCAAACCTTCCACCCTCCGCCTCGTTGTCTAGTCAAACACCATAAAAAACTCGAAATCAATTGTCAGTCGTTACCCACTAAAATCCAAATCACAAATTAAAAGAAAAAAGGAAGAATAAATAAAATAAATAACAAGATCAACAGATAAAATATTATTCTAACTTAATTAAAT
>SOPF01022391.1:0-38701 GCA_012979155.1 Hypericum perforatum
TCTGTTGAAGCTGCATTTTCGGAATTTCTGTGCCAATGTGCCAGATCTATGGATGCTGAAAGATCCCAAAAGGAAAAAAAAGTTATGGGGCTTAAGAAGAATTTTGATTTCAATTCATGTTTTTTTGGGTGAACAACAGTATTGCCAGTTCACCGTCTTTAAAGAACTCAGGTAATTTAGTGCTTCTATTTTTTGCAAATCTTTCCATAGACTTGATTCTGGACCATTCGCCAATTTGGGACTTATGCCGGTCATTTACTCATAGCAATAGGAAAGCATTTACACCCTTTGGAAGCTCTTCTTCTTGTAGGTTTGGCTATTACTCTGATGAGGATTGCACTTTAGAACTTCTAAACCAAATGGGTTTGTTATCTAGTTTTGGTCTTTTTTGATCTGCCATGCCCTTGGAACAAAATGGTCTGCATTTTGGATTACTATTACCTGTGGCAGACGCTGTTTAAATTTGCCTAGATAAGGAGTTGAACGAGACGGGTGGAAGTTTGCACTTCTTGCACGCTTCATGCCAATGCCGTCCTACATCATCAACTATGCTCTTGACGCAACAAACATCGCATGCGCTAAATATTTCCGCTTCCTACGGTCGCAAGATGCTTGCCGATGATTCCGCAAAACACGTCCTTGGGCAGTTTTGCAGGTGCTGCTGCACCAGTTGCCTCAGCATCCGGGTCTCAGAGATCTCAAATCTGATCATTCCTCTTTTTCCCTTCATTGAGTTAACATGCAACAGAGCAAATTTGTATGGTTATTTACGAAGATTGCTCTCCTTGACAAATTCGAGAATCGCAGTTTAGAGTCTCGTCGTCTTTCAGACATTGAGATTACATGGCTACTGCGTCCTGCGGTTCTGCCTGAAGTTTTCTCCAGTAATCTATACCTCGAAAATGTTTAAATTTTTTTGATGAATTTGTATATGGTTATGCGAGTTTGGATTGGAGAAATTTCGATATTTAAATTTCCTAAATTTTTTTTGGGGGGTATGGAAGTGAGAACAAAATAAGTATGAACAGACTTAATGTTATTATGTTGAAACAGTCGCGAGTTATCACGAACTATTCAGTAAAACAACGAATAAAAAGTAATATCGCGTGAATTTGGCCATGAGGCCACCATTCACAACTCACAAGAGTACTGGTTGATATTTGATAAAAAGTTATTATGATTGAAATTTATTTCGGTGTCGGAAAATACAAATTATCATGGTATTTCATCAAAAAGATTAAGAGTTCTAGATGGACTATGTTTAAATATAGACCTCATATTAAGTGAGTTGATGATAATATACTCGATTCAAAATTTTAAAATAAGTCGCACATGCACCATATATACTTAAGAGACAATACTTCAAAAAATATAATGCGAAGATCATAGAATAAACATATTAGGTGAAACATTTATTGATTTTTCACTCAATTATTGTGTGAACTATGGAAAATACACATCGAGGGCTAATACAAGTCAATGATGGCTCCCAACGAGAGACCGAAAGATACACGTGTCACTGTCCTTTCATGAAGATATTTTTTAGGGAAAAGTAATTCAGAAAAAGTCTACATAATTATTCTATGATTTTACATTTTCACAATAGCGTATAATTTTAAATTGGTAATTTATTTTCTATAATTTGCATAAAAAAATCTGGGTAAGTTTAGGACAATTGTCCATCGACGTAGTTTTCAAACGGCATTATTTTGATGTTACATGGTAGGTATGTGGATATCTAATAAAATAAGTTAAGATTGACTAGTAATATAGCTAATTACAAGTTTAATCTTCAATTTATTTATATATTTTTTAATAATCCATTATTTAAATATATATTTTTGAGAAAATTAGGCTAAGGCCCCTATACTTTGGGAATTCAACCATTTTAGTCCCCACTGTTTAAAAACTACTCTCTGAATCTCTACTATACAAAATAACTGAATTTTTTAATCCCTAAAAGTCAATAGAATTTTTTTCCTGACCATTATACCCTTCATTTCAAAAATTAATCCGAACCCAAACTCGAAACCAAAATCAAATAAATTAAAGCAAATCGATTAAAATCAAACTAAATCAACCAAACCCAAACTCTGAATTCACGATTAACCCCAAACCAAACCCTCTATCTCTAAATTCACGGTTAACCCTCCTCCTCCTCCTCCTCCACCTCCCCGACGCTGGTGCCGGTCTCGATCATCGACCCGGGGAACACCAATGACGTAGCCACTGGGAAGTCCAGCCTTGCGGGCCTCTTCTGCTTTAGTTTCGTCGACCCATTCGAAGAGCTTGCTCAAATTCTGCCCCGACGGAGGCTTCTAGAGGTAGACGCAAAATGGGGAGCAGGAGATGATGGGGACGACAGCTAGTTGGAGGAGCCCTTCAGGTGGGTCAACGAAAGGGTCAACACCTCAAGGGCCAGCTTGTTGCAGAAGAGCGACGAGGAAGGAGAGAAGACGGGGGAGTTGGACACCGCCACCGAACATGACATCGTCTTTCGACAAGCACACAAGGACGATAACAAATTGCGAAGGGGAGATGAAGCCAAACCTGACGTCACAGATTTTGAGGCCGAGATGCCTGCTTGTCTTAGCAACGATGACAATTTTTAAAGGCGGCTAAATATGGGACCTATTTTTTCTTCAACAATGGCAAAATCTCCAAGGCGATGAGTACCAAAAGTGATCTTGGGAGATTGCTATTCGATGATAAAGAGCATCTCAATGACGTGTTACAGGTGGCCGAAATTCATTATTCCCTGGCCGGCGGCGCTCCCTGGAGTAAAATGAGATTTTTTAAGACAAAAAACTATATTCCATTTTGGGCTAGAGGCTGTTTCTTGGGTTGGCAATTTTGGGTTGGATTAGATATTGAGTTTGGGTTAGTTTTTCATAAAGGGTATAATGGTCATAAAAAAATTATGTTAATTTTTAGGGACTAAAAAGTTCGGTTATTATGCATAAAAGGATCCATAGAGTAGTTTTTAAATAGTAAAGAATAAAACGATTGAATCGATAAAGTATAGGAACTTTAGCCTAATTTTCCTTATATTTTGTCTCCATTCTATCTCCTCTCATCTTTACTTATTCTCCTGTCTCTCCTTTGCTACTCATTCTCCCGTCTCTTCGTCTCTCTATCTCCTTTGCTCCTCATCTCGTCACTCCACCCCCTTCTGGTTGTCCAATCTTTCGAGTTAAAAATCATAAATCCTACACTCCTCGATAATTTCATCTCTTAACCATTAACATAGTCGAACGCACACCACATCCACAAAGCTTGATAACATTTGATTTCTCTATGAGACACGATAAGCATTCAGATGATTAGTTGGTACTCATTTTGCAAAACTACTGTTCGATTCAGGTTGGGGCTAAAGTTGAGAAATATGGGAAAATCAAGTTTAAAGTTTTAGAGTTTACTTTATACCGAGGGTGATGTTCCTAAATGATCGTGGAGAGGTTTGAAGAAGAGTTGTTCTTCTTCCGATAGTTAATATGGATTACCTGGGAAGCTATTCTTCTATGAGAAATGAGAAAATATGGTTTATCTAGAAAATGAAGTAGAATGAGTGGAGAGAAGAGAAGAGAGAATAGAGAGGCTATATATGTATTTAAATAATAAGTTATTCGAAAAAATATAAATAAATGGAGGACTAAACATGTTATTAGTTATGTTACAAGGCAACCTGAATTTATCCTACTAGATATTCACGTGTCTGTCATATAGGACCATATTGAAAATTATGTGAATTTATTTTTGCAAAAAAAATACCAAATTACTAGTTTGAAACTACATGGTATTTTCTCGTGAAGGCGTGAAACTACATGTATTTATGTAGATTTTTTCCTATTTTTTAAAGATAAGTAGGACGAGGGATAAGAAACCATGTGTGAATTGCAAAACTCAACCAATGAATCTAAAAAAACTGATTCGATCTGAATTGTAAGTGAGTTTGGTTCAGTTCTCATTTACTCTAAAGATCGATTCTCAATTCTAGTTTAATTTTCAAAATCTAGAAACATAAAATTGAACCAAACCATAAGTTTCCGAGTCCAAAAGACCTAATTTTTTAGACCCAACAAAAGCTTGCCCACCAGCCATAAGTCAAACCGGGTATAGATGTAGTGGGGACAAGTATTTAGTCCCAATATAAGGACTAAAGAAAAATAATCAGTAAAAAATAATGTTTTGATAAGTGACCCTAGCTATTTTCTCTCTCCAATTAATTTCTCTAACCACCTAATTTTAAATTTAATTACTTTCTCCCTCCAATTAATTAGTTTCTCTTACCAATCTATCTTCATATTTTTTTATCGCAAAATCTTAATTCTTAGGTGTCACTTTTTTTCTGTAAACCCTAATTACTACGTTTCTCTCTTTTGAAATTAAACAACGATGACCATCCACTGGCAAACGCCCACCGGCTATCGAAGACTGACAACCTCGTCCACCAAAAACTGACGATCAACGATGGTGTTGCTCGTTTTTTATTCAGTGTTGCTATTTTTATATTAGTAGTTTTTTATACGATGTTGCTGGTTTTTTATGTGCTATTGCTCATTTTTTTATTCAGTGTTCTTGATTTTTAATTCTGGGTTGCTGATTTTTTATTCTAGGTTACTATTTTTTTATTCGGTGTTGCTGATTTTCTATTCATGTTGCTGATTTTTTATTCGGTGTTGTTGGTTTTTTAAAAAGTGTTGCTGATATTTTTTATTTTGGGTTGCTATTTTTTTGTGTTGTTGGTTTTTTATATGATGTCGCTGATTTTTTAAATTTGCTATTGCTAGTTTTTATTCGGTGTTGCTGATTTTTAATTCTGGGTTGCTGATTTTTTATTCTAGGTTACTAGTTTTTTATTTAGTGTCTAGTTTTTTATTCGGTATTGTTAGATTTTTAAAATGTGTTACTAGTTTTTTTTATTTTGGGTTGCTGATTTTTTTGTGTTGCTGATTTTTTATATGATGTTGCTGATTTTTTTATTTGCTATTACTGGTTTTTATTCGGTGTCACTAGTTTTTTTATTCTGGATTGCTGGTTTTTTATTAGGTGTTGTTGATTTTTTATACGATGTTGCTGATTTTTTATTCGGTTTCACTAATTTTTTATTCGGTATTGCTGAATTTTTATTTGGTGTTTCTAGTTTTTATTTGGTGTTGCTGGTTTTTATATAGTGTTGATAATTTTTTATTCGGTGTTGCTGATTTTTTGTTCGGTGTTTGCTTGTTTTTTATTTTCGGTTGTTGATTTTTTTGTGTTGCTAGTTTCTTATATGATTTGATCAAAAGACGATGGATGAGGAGGAGGAGGAGGTCATCTTTGGGGGAGGAGGAGGAGAATGGACGACGGGCGGAAGAGGAGGACAAGGGGACGGCATGGACAATGAGAGGATGCACGGGGACGACGAGGATGATGTGGAACACGTGAAGGATAACAGGGGAAAGCAAAAACGTTGAGGGGGTGTGCGGAGAAGGCCCGACCCTCGGTGGGGAAGAGGTTGTCAGAGGAGGAAGGAAATAGGGTTTTTGGAAAAGGGGAAAGGATAGAGAAAAAGGAAAAGTAAACGGATTAGAAAGAAAGGGAATTTGGAAAGTTAAGGAGAAAGAGAAAAAGAAAGAGAGAGAAAAGGAAATAAAATAATGAGGAGATGCGAGATTTTAATGTTAATCAAAAAGTCTAAAATGTCCCTGTTATTTTAAATTTTTTAAAAACCCCTGCTGAATAAAATTCCGATCCTGAAATCCCGAATACCGAAAAAAATTTGGGACTCCCGAAATATCGATCCCATTTGCACACCCCTAAGTAGACCTTGAATATGATTTTACTGAATATTTAACATTGTTAATTTTTTAAGTTTAAATTCAAGATTGTTTTATCAAATCAAATCAATTTTCTTTTTAGTTAATTGTGATGTTGTTGGTATTTTTCGTCGGAGGGTGGGTACTTGATTATGATCGGGTTATAGTCGAGGCAAGTGTTGGATACTTTCTCTATAAGATGAGATTGCTCTATACATTTCAGTGCACTACGGGCTACAGTAATTATCCCAAGATACAATGACTATTTATGATTTTCCAAGAACGTTGCACACGTATCTCAAAACGTTCGGGCAAACCTTATATACCCAGAACTTTCAGACATGGACTCGAACTTTTTCTAGTGAGTGAATAAGGGAGGGAGAGAAGATAACAATGCTAGACGATGCACTTTTTGTTGGGATGATTGAAATGTCAAATCGAGTCTTCTACTTATAGTATGCCAATGGACATGTTGAATTGTCCAAAAGCCACCATTAAATACAAACTCCAAAAGTCATGTCAACTTTTCTATTTCTTTTTTTTAATTCAATTGTTAACCAATTATGCCTCTTTAAAATGAAGAGACACTAACAATCTCCCACTTGGTTAACAACTTAGTCTACCAATCACATGAACGATGACCAATGTATGCAGACTCTATTTAAAAGTTTTGACGTGTTATTATTACATCGAGATAGGTAGCTTGCAGTTTTGAACCTTTTCTAGTAAGATGTTATCGGATTTACTCGTTGCTTAGTGAACGTGATGTCTTGAACTGTCAGCTTTTGGCATAAATCAAGATAATAACATTTACACAATAATAACCCTAGTATATTTGGATTCTCACGTGTGTCTGTTTCGGCCATGGACCATATCTTGGATTCATAAGTGTTTTCCTATTTGAAGTGGCCTCACATCACACTTACATAGGTGATCTCCTATCAGAAATATCCTGCCATACTATACCTTCAACAAAATATAGAAATCATTAAAAGTATAATGCTTAACCTTGTCACACCTCTACAGGTCAACACTTGGGTAGCTTCTGAGAATGAGATAAGTTCCAGGTGATTTGCTGAACCCTCCATAACTTAGTTGTCTCATTGAACCAAGTATGTAGGATTTCCACTCATCATGGTTGAGTTACCACTATGGACGTCCTTTAATGTGTGGACTTTAATCTCATTCCCTTTACTGTATTGTACATTTGATCTCTGTTGATTCCTTTCGTAAAAGGATCAACTAAATTATCCTGGGACTTTACATAGTTAATGGTGAATGATTACTTTTTGGCATCATTGAGGACATTTCACATATTCTCTCCAAGATATTCACATTTTTAACGCTAAAAAAGTCAATGTGTTCCACCTCATAATTCTTGGTAACCTGAGGTAAAGATAAATTTACTAATTCGTCATCTTTAGTAGAGTCTTCAAGTTGAGAGACTAAAAAATGCATTAACCTCATCCTCTTCATCAAGGCATGAGTCATAAATTGGTTCACCATTGTGTGTACAAGTCATAAATTGGTGCATTTATACCAATTACTTCCTCCTCACTAGGACATAGTCATAAATTGTTTCACTATTATCAATATGTGAGAAGTTTCATCTTCACCAACATCATCATAATAATTAACTTCATACTTTGTTCCAGTAATGTTAAGAATTTTGGTAAACTTTTTAGTGAAAAGCTTACAAATCAAAAGATCTATCATTGTAATTCATCGAGTGATTCTCTATTTACCTTCTCATTGTCTTTGATTTGGAAATCTAATCCACCAATGAAAGAGATCTCCTTATAATCACAATATCATAAAATTGTAATTTATTAGATTTTGGATTTCTCATTATCATAATATAGATGAATATTCACAAACCAATTGATAAATTTTTTTCAAAATTTTCCAAATCAAGACTTAGAATATATGTTAAAGTAGAAATATAAATCATAGATCCCATAGATTCAAGCATCTTTCATTAACTCCAAAATGACTAATTTGTTTGGGCCAATCTATAATTTCTTAGTTATTCATGGGACCAATACGTAAATTTACCCCGCTGGTAAACTTCTAAATGGTCCATGTACTAATAAACTTCAGAATAGTCCTCAAATATTTCTCGAATTTTGAATCAGTCCAAAAATATAATCCCCAATTCCAAGCTGAATCCCTAATCTAAGATTTAGCAAATAATCAAACCAAGAACCAGAGGTGGTAGCGACCATGGTAGAAGTGAAAGGTGGAATGTGGGATGGTATCAAACTAGCTGGTGGCTTTTCTGGTGTGTTAGACAGTCGTTCGATTAGCGTAGTGGCTCTTCTAACACGTTGGATGTGAAGATAGCTCGTGTGGTGGCTCTCTCTGAACATACAATTCAGGATAGCGAGAACCTTTGGTAAGAAGCAACAAGAGCCTTGGATGGCCGGACTTGTCGAGTGTTGAGACGGTGAATGGCGGAGAGTTGACACAATGACTGTGAGACTGAGTGATGGGGATTGTGACTTGACAATTATCCGTTGATTTTGAAAATAACCAGATAATGAAATCTCAATCCTTGATCTAAGGAGATAACGAAAAATGACAAAAATAATAAATAACCTTAATTTTTATCAATCAAATTCAACCAACTATATTGTATTTCATACTTATAGAGAATTAAAACAAACCTACGACATATAATTCTAATATAAATACAGTTATTAATATTGATTTAAATCTAAATAAAATTTCTAATAATAATCCTAAATCTATAAATAATTATTAAATTTAATGTAGTGGTATATTTGCATCATATATTCATCATATTCACCCACTAACCCTCCAAAAAATATCCATAGTGGGTTTGGAATCTGTTGACCAATTTGTTTCCTGACCAAAATCATTGCTTCTTCCACCTTCTTCGCCAATTTAGAAATTTTCTTTGTGGAATTCGAACTTGGTGGAGGTCCTACGAGAGAAATCCAAAGCAAGTTGTCTCAATTCTTTTGTGAGTGCTGGTGCTCCACAATAGAAAACGCCTGCAACATTTAAACGTGTAAACACAGGAGACATTTATTAGTCAAAGATAGTACACGAGATAATACACATGGCACTTTGACTACATCAATCTAAACTTAGTGGATAATTTTTTTTTCAATTATTAAGATTTTGTTATTCCGACTTGAAGTCTGGGTGCACTTAAATTGATTGATAACTTTGTAAACAATAATAGGGCCATTTAAAATTTTAGCGGTTCCAACTGGTACCACCACTTCAAACTAGCTCCGCCACACATTCTTGAAACGAAAAGTCTAATTTTGTTGGATCCACTTTGAAAATTTCAAAAAACTTCTCTTTTCAACCCGTCCCCAATAAAATACCGAGTAAACTTGAAAAATAAAATCCTGTAATGTATTAAAAAAAATACCGTCTAAGACTATTTAGACCTTTGCTATTTCATTAAAACTTGAGGAAAAGATTGATTCATATACGACCAATATAAATTATCACTTGATAAATTTCTAAACATCGCTCAAATTTTCCTCCCCATAAATTTGGACCACGAAATTACCCACTCAAATTTGACCACCTTTTAACCAGATTCCCCAAGTGACATCTTAATCAAGTTCCAAAACCCACTAACCCATAAAGTAGCTTTGTTGAAAGTTAAGCTAGTACTTTATCAATCATCAATTAAAGTCATACGAGATAATATCCTCGGCCCATAAAGGACTAAAATCATGTTTTTTGGTTTTTATTTTTATTATTATTTGGTATTTTAAACCAGAGATATTTTTTAAATGTGACAAAATCTTTTCAATAATTAACTCGAATAAAATCTAGTTAAATTAAAGCAGTGTTTTTATCTATTGATCTAAAATATTGTCGGAATTTGATCATGTAAACGAAAGAGAAACGGGTAAAGACAAGATAAGATTAGGTAGTGGGTGGTGAAAAAGAAAGACTGACCAATTTTAGAGTCGGGGTGGTGGAGAGCAATCTTCTTGTACACCTGTCTCCAATTAGGCTTCGCAAAGTGGGACTTGACCCTCGTCCCGGAGACCACATCGACGCCGTTTTTGGCGTGGTGAAGACTCTGAAGCATCGCAATTAGGGCTGACCTGGCATCACCTTCCTCGTAAACACTCGTACAATAATTGTGAAGCTCAATTGCTCCTTTGTTGTCCATCTCGGCAACCTCGTTCATTATCCCTTTGAACCACTCGAACGAGCCTTGTTCTCTCGTCACCCAGTAGAAATACGCCTTCTGGGTCTTGAAGCTCTTGGCCGAATTATTATTATTATTATTGTTGTTGTTACTGTTATTGGATATTCCATTTTCGAGGTCGGTGGACTCCATGTTGTTGATGATGTCCTTGACGATGCTGATCATCGGAGTGGCTCCGATCCCGAGTCCGACGAGGAGGACGACGTCGTACTTCTTGTAGTCTTGTGCCGGGGCTCCGTATGGACCGTCGATTAAGATCTTCGGAAAGCTGTACAAAATAGTTCGAATCATTGAGTACGCAATAATATTATATATATTAAAAAAATATTATCATTTCAAATTTTGATCCATTCGATCCATTAATATTCAACTACGAAAAGTTATGAATCCAAACTGCGAATAGTTTCTAATGGTTGAAAAATAGGATCTAATAATGGAGTGTTACGTAGGGCCAACGAAGAAATTTACGTCACTGACTGAACGTGACCATGATGTGGTGGCTTTAAACAATTTTACCACTAAGATTATTTGAACCCGTTAGTTGCACTCTAATGTCGAAACTTAAAATCAATATTCAAGAGGAAGAACTTCCAATTGAGGAAATTTTTTATGTTATCGGTAAGAACATAAATTACTGTGCAATCATATCGGTACTAATGGACTAATGAAAACGATACTTAAAAGGGTAGATAAATTACCCGACACTGCCTCCTGCTTCAGCCCTTAGCAGTCCACTTTTTCCGTTGGCCGGAGGCTGGCAAACCTAAGATCCAAATTTTCAGTGAGTATTTCCAATTCTAGATTAAAATAAAAGCATGTATTTTTTTGGCATTAAAAATTATTCATGTATGCAATTAAATATTGGAAGTAAAATAAAAATGTACCTCGGAAAAGACGGTTTTGAGCTGGCGAGTCCAATCACCCAGAGTCCGAATGTGGACGCTAAGATAGTCGTCTCCGGGTGCTGAAGTTATTGAAAATGGATGCCTACACACAATTTAATCAAATTAAAACCAATCCATTATTTAAGTTCAAGATTTTTTAGCTAGTCACCAAAAGAGATCGAAAAATCCTGATACATCTAGATGACAAGCAACCCATTGACCATAAGCACATAACTACTATCTTTTGACTTTTCCAATTCAACAGCTACCGACGAAGAAGAAATTTACTTTGAAGATTCAAAACCGTGTATTAGACCGAAATTGAGAAGTGCAAAAAAAAAAAACTAAATTTATTGAATGAGAAAAGTACAATACCATTCAAATGGGGAAACGGCGGAACAATTGACGAACATGTACTGCCCACTTTTGTATCTGAATCCATTAGGCTTCGACATATGCAACGACAGTACATTTCCAGGGTAGACCGCCACCTAAAAGGTAACAATAATGAAAATTTTGTATTAGAATACTGACACTCAAGAATTCCAATCTAATGGTGATAAACTACTGAAGACCTTTTAATTAAATTATAACAATATTTTTATGACTGACGTAAGTTGCAATCTATTTTAATATTGTCATGCAATTTGTGTTAAAATTAAGCTACTAATGTCAGCGTACGGTCAAAGTTATGGGACTTTCACTTGATATATAATATTGTTCTAGGATTTAATTTTCTATCAAATCAAATATCATTTATCCTAGCTATCATGTCATTTGCTACATCGTGGCTTGTGAAAGGTTTAGATCGGCTTAAATTATGCTGCATCATCAAATCATTCCTACATAATAGTTTCATCCTTTTACATAGTCTGGCAATTGGGTCACATGGCTTGTGTAACTTTCACCAATAAAGAATTAATTTCCCCAAGGGAGCGATCTAATATATTTGAGATATTTCGAAATGGAATAACTGAACATTTATTATTGTTAAATATTTATGGATAAAATTTTATAAATCATTCAATATTTCTACTCGATTCCAAAAACCGTACCTTAAGAATCTTCACAGGCTTGACGCTTGATCTCAATGCCCTGGTTAACCTCTCAGACGCGTAGAGGGCCACCGGCACAACCAAGTACATCCACGTCTAAACCACACAAACAACAAATAAGTCAGTCAAAAATCTCGAGTCTAAAATTATTTAAAAATGTGCAAGTGTTAAATATTAATTACCGTCTTTTGGTACCAATGCTTGGTGAGGTACAACTTAATCCCATGGATTATGAGCGCGGTGTAGACGATCACGAAGAGATGGTGAGAATACCAAAACGCATTAAACCCAGTGAGCCTCTTGAGGGGCTTAGGCAAGTTGAGCTTGTTCCGCCGGAACCAAGGGGTGGCCAACGTGAAGGCTATGGCCATTAGAACCACCATCAGGATTCCGGTGACGCCTTCCCATCCCTTGACGAACCACCAGTAGTTCGGCGGTTGGTGGTACCCGAAGTAGTGCCTCATCGGCGCGTACTTCTCCGGCGATGCGTGGATGAGTCGCGGGAAGTCGCACGTCAAGTGAGCTATTGCATGGAGGCCTACTCCGATTGCAATTCCGACGGCTATCACCTGTACCAAACGTACAACAATGAGCATATACAAAATCGTAATTTTGGGTTCAAATCGAGTAAAACTAGAAGCATCTTTTGGAGCAAGAAAATGTAATTTGATATTAGCTCTAGATACCAATATGTGAAAATATTTGATAATTTCATAATGCGTGAATTTTATAATATATGATGTCAACGACTAATAGTAATTCCAAGGCAGTCACATGGACAAAGATTATACCAATAAGCATATAAAAATCCATAATTTTGTGTCGAAATCACCGTACCTACTAGTTAAAAAAAATGGGTTTAAACTGACTAACATCAAAGACAGTTCGGAGCACAAAAATCATAATTTCAATATTTTTGGACTTCAGTATATGCACTTTATAATATCTGCAAGTCATATTCACGAAACAACGAAAAATTGCGGAGTTGATCACGTAAATTACCTTGTGGAAGTTGAGATTGTCGTCAAACGGAACAGCAGAGCCCAACCTGGTTTTGTTCCTCAACCAAGTGATGGTGTTCCGGCAAACAGGGAGCAAGATCAACGCCATGTTGAACTTCAAAGTCTCCGCACCTCCCTTGGCGACACAGACACAGTACCCCATAACTCCATAGGCCGCCTTGTTCCTGTACTGTATGAACTTGTAAGCGAACAATCCGCAGCAGATCGCGATCCACAGCAGCATCACCCACACTCTCTTCCAATTGTCCATCAGAAAGTACTTGAATCTTTGGTAGTATTTTGTCACTGGGTTGTTCTCCTGTGTTGGTTTTAGCTTCTGGCTGAGGAGCTGGCTCAGAATCTTTGAGTCCGTAACTCTTACAGATTGGTTTGGAGCTTGTAGTAACAAAGTCTCCAGGTTGTAGACCTGTGGTAGTTATGTGATATTAAAGATATGACTCCGTTTTGAATCAAACATTATTTAGTACAAGATTAGTTAACTTGTCTTAAATATAGACTGATTGTGTGCTTATTGTTATACACATACAACCTTATTTTATCACATTTTGGTGAAGTTAAAGCGTAAAAATGCAAATATGTAGAGATTCTATCAATCTCTTTTGGTCTCTACTCACATGGTCCCAATTCGAGACATTGCTTAGGTTCTTTAAATATCTTAAGATTTGGGCGGGATGTTAGTATGTTTACGTACCATGATGTATCCAGCATTATCTGGATCTAATTCTTCCATGATCAGGGCGGCGTATTCCTTTGCTTGTTTCTGGATGTTGGAGAGCTTGTTCGCTGAAGCACTCAAGGAAATGATCTAAAAAATAAATAAAAGCGAAGCACTTTAATTAGATAATCGTCAACCAATTTCTAATTTATAAACAACGGATGCATAGCTAATTAAATATCTCCCAGGTTCATGCATGGTAGTTGGTCAATTTTTACACGTAAAGACGTGTCTAGATATAAACAATCAATTTATTAGTATCATATACCTCCGTGACTTCTTCTTCTGTGATCCTTCCGTCGGCGTCCCTATCGACCCTGCACATATTATTTTACCAAGAATTGATTAAAAAAGGGCAAACTAGCACATTAATTAATCAATCAATTAATTAGTTAATTACCACCATCTGATTTATACATAGATTAATTAGCCGTGAGGGTATACTTACATGTCAAAGAAAGTTTGAAGCCGAGAGTCGAAGCTTTCATCGGCGAGTTGATCCCAGAACATCTTAAGCTGTGCCTTGTTAATGACATCTCCATTAATATTGTGCCTCCGAGCTAATGCCCGGAACAATTCCAAGGCGAATTCCTTAGATTCCCGGTTCATCCCTGTAACATCCAATAATACATGAATTTTTCGGACCAACAAATTAAAGTTCGAGTCTGATATGTCATTTGGACATATGTACCTATGCATTCTCCAAACAAGGAGGAGGGGAGTAGGCCGTTGGTGGGGGCAGTAAGGTCAACGAACCGCTTCTCCACGGCGGCCCACCCGTTAGCAGAGGCCCCGGTCTTGCCAGCGATGAACTTGAGCCCTCGAAGCGCGTGAGTCGTGGCGGACTTGGTCCTATCAAACCTCCTAGCCACGGAGGACGACTTCCTTGATAAAGAAGCAATCCGCTTGATCTCCTGAGAGACGTGCCTAATGGAGGACCTAAACGAGCTCCCCTTGTTCGTCTCGAGGGCCCGCTTCGCGAGGAGGGAGAGCTCCGGGTCTTCCTGGTGGTTCGCGGTGTGGACGCTGTGGACCTCCACCGTGTCGTCGCGGATGTCCAGCGTGATCTCCACATAGTTGTCTGGATCCTCCGGAGTGATAGTACCGCTGTTGTTACTACTGTTGAACTTTTCAAGTGGGATATTAAACCGAGCGCTCTTCTTGGAAGAATTCCGAGAAGAGCGCTTGTTCTTGTTCAATATCCCACCACCACCTCCTCCGGCCGCCAATGGGCCGCTGTAGGATGATGCCATGTCACTGCCCATGCTCTCTGTGTCCGAATTGTGATCGGAATAAGTATATCTACTTATCCCATGATCTTCGTCATGATTCCTCATACTTCGAGTATATATTTATATATAAGCGGCTCACAAAATAAAATTTTGGGTTTGAGTTTGGGTTTGGGTTTGTGTTTGAGTTTGGATTCGATTGATCAATTGATAGAGGAGGAAAGAATATAAAGAATGAAGAAAGAAAGAAAGAAGTAATGGGAGTATTTGGTTTTTGGGTTGTATTTATAAGGTGTGTGAGTTTTTGCTTTTTTAAAATTAATGATATTTTGTTTTATTTTATTTTGGAGGCATTGATGATAGTTTCACTCGTTTACATGGAAGACCAAGGCTCTCTGGGAAGGTTGCAGGAAAGTGAGACACGGCGGTCAATACTGACTTCTACGACTTCGGTGATTGTATTATTTTCTCTCTCTGTCCTCGTTTCATCTCGGTTTTTTCTATTGACCAAAGTTATAACGGATTTGTTTGTATAGTTGGTTGAATAATTTATGTTCGAATTCATCGACAAAAATATTTGATATATCGATTTCAGATTTTCGTTATGCGAGACTATAGAATGTTCCAAGAATTAAGTTGTTCATTCATTGAGGTAGTACATATTGAATTCAGAATATTCAATAACTCAAATTTGATAATATTTATTATGTAAGAATATTCTTTTCTTTGGTTAAATTATTCTGCAATGGTTTTACGTTTTTTTTTTCAAAAAGATGTTATTGTTCACAGTAAATTACCAGAATAGTACTCAAAAAAATTTATTACAAAATTGGTGTTCACGTAAAGTATCTGAAAAAAAAAATTCGTGACTTGGACCGAGTTCCGAAATAATTAACTATGACTATCAAATTAAAAAAAAATTCCGGGACAAAGTCACAAAAAAAAACTGTGTTGAACCAAGTCACAGAAAGAAATTCGTGACTTGAACCACTTGGTTATCTCCATTCTCCCGAATTACCGACCACGGAAACTTATTACCAACAAGGGGAGATTTACTGACCACGAGGAGGGAGAGGATTGTGGTGGTTTTGTCACGGGGAGACTCGTTCCTCGTCATCAATTCCGGGGGGCGTCCTAGTCGTCAAAGGGGAGGAGAGGTTTATGGTGGTTTTGTCGCGGGGGCTCGTCCTCGTCGTCACCGAGGGTTGCATTGAAAGCAGTTGGGGGGAGAGACCTCGCCGTCAGTGACCGAATACTTGGTTCTGAAAACTCGCGATCTCACAGTTAAAAAATAAAAAGTCACGGGAAAAAAATTCGTGAATTAGTTCTGGAAAATTTTTCATGACTTAGTAGTTATAGGTAATTTTTCTGTGCCTTATTACTGATATCCTACGTTGAATACTATTCTAATATTTACCATGAACAATAATACCTCACGGAAAAAAAATTCGTGAATTGGTTTTAGAAAATTTTCCGTGACTTAGTAGTCACGGGTAATTTTCCCGTGTCTTGGTAATGATGTCCTACTTAGACGTCATTTTTGTAATAAATTTTTCGAATACTATTCTAATATTTACCGTGAACATAATACCTTTTGAAAAAAACCTTATCAACATGACTGGTACAATAAAGCAAATAATTCCGCGGTGGTCTTCATCAACATGGCTGGTACAATAAAGCATGGCCACAAAAAATCTTTACCGAATGATCCTCTGGATAAGAGAGGATACCATTTTTGTTATAAAAAGCAAAAGGAGAAACAAAGTGTCAAGACAGTTTTTTTCAGTTATTAATTTTGGTTGAAGGTTCATTTTAATTAATAAAGCACAAGACAAATGAAATGAAGTCAACGGAAGTGGTCAAAATCCGACGATTCGAAAAACAAGGGGCCGAACTAGTTTCCCGTTCGGAGTGTGAACTGGATGAAGTTCTTACATAAGTTGTTAAATTTTGATCGGTCAATATTATTGGAGCTAATAATGTTTTCCTTTTTGATAAGTTAACTTCATTAATCCAAATAGAAAAATTACACCCTAATAGCAATGAAAAAATAAAAGAGTCCTGCAAATAATTACACAAACATGTAAACGTCTCTCAGTGGTCCTTAACCCATTTGATTCTAAAAATTACATTAAATCATATTTCTTTAAGTCGTTAACGTGTCATACTTACAAATTAGGTTATAACAAAGTATTATTTCGTTAGAGTAATCAGCATCTTTTCCTGGTTAAATATGAATGTTCGGATGTCGAACATGGATAATAAGTTAAGTTGAATTTTTAAAAAAATATCCGATCTTTGATGTAAACAATGTATTATTTCGTTAGCCTTGCTAGTGGAAAGAAGCCCAACTATAGCCCAACCCACCCTCGATGAAAGGGCATTTGTAGTAATTTATTTATATTCTAATTTAAAAAATTAGACACATATTTTATTTTGCATTCTCATAAATTTTCATTGTTAGATCCATTCGTAGGATTTATATTGTCTTATAGAGTTCGACACTTGAATCAAATGAAAGAGATTTTGTAATATAAAATTTTATTTTTATGTATAATCATAATGAATATATAAAAAGTTATCATGAAATATCTAGTATATCAATACAATAATTAGAGGAGTCAATTTCATGAAATATATTACAGAATATTTAAGAAATCTATAATAATTTATAAGTAAAATCAAAAAAATAAAAAATCTAATTAGGATATAATCGAATTTACTTTGGATAGAGTCTAAATTAAAATAAAAGAATATGAGTATGATAAAAATTCATAGAATTCATACCTATGCTAGTTAAAGTAAATAAATTCTCAACTTAGAAAATGAAAATAGGATCTGACTTGCAAAATATGAGTATTTGTGTCATAGTTATTGAGAATGCACTTTTAAGTTCAACATGAGTGGACCGGACATAATTTTTTGTCCAAGAGAACCCTCCATTTCTTGTTTCATAAAGACAAGAAATTTTCGTCAAATGATAGTAGTTTTCAATGATATTATTTTATCATATTATCCTTAACTTTTTTATTTTCTTTTGATTTTCTTTTGATTTTCTTCACCATTTTTAACTTTTCACTAAGAGTGATTAAATGCGTGATATATATTCAAAATCCATTTTTTTGAAATTCAAACACAAATATTTCAATTATCAAAATATATTTTCAGTTTTAAATGATTTTGATAAGTTTATATATTTGATTTGATACATATTTTTCAAATACCCTTCCTTTTGCAAAGTAAAAATTATTAATTTTATCTTCATTATATTTTCTTTTCTCCTTTTTTGCCTCTTGATTTTCTTCTCCTTTATTTTTCTCTCGTCATGATATTCTTCATTATTAGATATCATTGAAATATCATAACATCCACACAAATAGTATATATACACATTGTTGTCAAAGAAAAGTTATTATATTTCATTAAGAAAAGTTCACTTTTTATTATCTGTGGATTTTAAATTTTTTACGCGATGACCCTGAAGTTCTAAAATCAACTCATGGTATTGAGAGTAGTCAATTTTTCGTGATATAACTTCAAGACAGGTTTGTTCCCATAAAATACTCTGAACCTATGTGGCATATTGATATGGGTATCCCACATAGGATTAATTTTGTCTGATTGATAAATTAAGTTGATACAAAATCAAATATCATTATCAATCTCTCATTTTTTAACACATTCTAAAAATACCCTCGCCCCCATCAAGAAGAGGATTTGGAAGAAGGGGGAGGTCCCCGGGGTCACTACTGCCCGGACTCCCTCTCTAGTAGGAGCAGGAGGTCCCCCATCAAGAAGACAGTTGACAAGAAGGCCAAGGCCCTTGAGGTCCTCGAGGTCTTCCCATCCCGCTGCTCCCTCCCCCTACTCGCTTGCTAGCTATTCAAAAAAATGCTCGCTGAGGGTCTTCCCACCTCTCCACCCTCTACAATACCCTTCTCTCCGCCTACATAGACAGCTCCCTCCTCCTAGAAATCCTTGTCACCCTCGACATGAAGTCCCTTCCTGCCTAACCGAACATCTTCACCTACTCCATCCTTTTCAAGGCATGCAATGACTCCCTTCTCTTTGACCTCCTTCCCTACCTCTATAACAAGATGTCCCTCTATGACATCTCCCCTAACGCAATCACCTAGAACATCGTCCTCTAAGACTTTGGCCACGCTGGCCTCTTTGAGCGCATGGTTCCAACCCAATCTGCAAGCCTGATGTCAAGACCATGAACATATTCTTTAGCATCTTCGGCTACGAGGATAACATTTAACTCATGGAAAAGTGGTACAAGTAGTTATACGACTTTGGAGAGTACACATGCAATAGGTTCACTCTGTCGACTACAACCCGACTATGTGAGAGAGAACAAGAAGAAGAGAAAGAGGAAGGAGAAAAATGAGGGAGGGGTTGTTTTTAAAATATTTAAAAAATAAGAGATTGAAGATAATATTTAATTTCGTGTCAACTCAATTTGTCAATCAGGCAAACTAATCCTATGTGGCATGCCACATAGGTTCAGAGTTTTTTTGAGCTTAGACATGTCACGAGACTATGTCGCAAAAAAATTGACCAAATTTAGGATCATGAGTTGTGTTTAAACTTTAGGATCATTATGTAAAAAATTAGAAATCAAAGGGCATAAAAAAATTGACTTATTTCATTTATATTTCACTCCCGAACCTTATCCTATAAAGGTACCCAGATTGTGAATTATGTTTATGAAATCTATTAAAGAACAAAGTAAACTATTTGAAAAACTATATATCTTATTTTTAAATAAATTACTTTTGAGACAAAAATAAAGTACATAAATTATAGGTTTATTTAAGCTTAAAATTTTGCAAAGAAGAGCAATGTAATATTATTACTTTATCTCCTATTCCGATCTTAAATTGTTTCAAAACATGGGAGGAAAAAATGTATCTTGTATTGTTTTCAAAGATGCGATCTGGCCGGCAATTCGATTGGTCATGCCATAAAACAGATCCAATACTGAAACAAAAACAAAGATACGACCGTCTACTTAATGAACCAAAATATTTCCGATTCAACTGTTTGATCGAACTAGAAAAGTGTACCAAAAAAATCTAGTTTATTAGTTTAAAAAAATTTAGAAAAGAAGAAGACGAAAAGAAGAAAAAGAAGGAGGAGGAGGAGGAGGAGAAGGAGGAATGGGAGGAGGGGGAGTTTGAGAGGGAGGAGGAGATATATTTGGATTTTTTTTGCAAATTCGGAGTTTGGTCTGACCAACGTTCCAACCAAGTGATCATCCAAAAAAAATAAATCTATTTCCGGGTCGGTTTTAAAAATTATGGTATCTTGTCCTCTACTATCATGTCTTATCCAAATACTGTGTTATGTTTGTTGTGTTTTGTCATGTTCCATCTTTGTCTCTCTTATCCAGAATACGCAGTAAACACAACCTACTTGCTTTGGTTAACATCACAGTGGCCTGCCCAACATTTTTTGGTTAATACTCTCTTTATTATATGATCTATTAATTCACAAATATAAATTTCACTCAAATAAAATTTTAAAAAATTATAAATAAAAAAATATTTAACAGTGCTATAATTCTAAAGACTCGTACTTAAAACTTAATTAAACTATGATAAATTTATTATTAATTAAACTAAGTGATCGTTAATAGGTGTCAATACTTTGGAGTAGGGTGAGCAAAAATATACGAATCCGATATTCGATTTTTTTTTCGGATTTGGATTCGGACTATATAATATTTTTATTTCGGACTCGGATTCGGATAAGAAATATTTTAATTCGGATTATCCGAAAATCCAATTTTTTTAAGACCGATAATATATATTTTACTTTGTTGGACTTACTTCAATACATATGTAACATATATAATAAATTGGGATATGAATAGACATACTTTAGACCTTAAATAATATAAAAACTAAAGCTCAATCACCTAATTTTATGTTAACACTTAGATATATTTTGTCTAAAATTATTTAACTCTCATGAACATTCACATAATTTTTAAATTTTGATAATTCGAATTATCCGAATTCGTATCCAAAATTATTTCAGATTTTGAATTTCGGATAATGCACTTTTTAGATTCCGATAAAAAAATAACTTCGGAAAATTTGGATATTAAAAAATTTGGGTTATCCGAATACTCAGCCCTACATTTTGGAGTACATAAATGGCAGTCGCCTTTGTTCGTGCTAATTTTACCACATATCAGTCGCCTTTCAAAATTGTTCAAATTAAGTGCACGCCTTGGAGTGAACCAGCCAAATATCACAGAGTCTTAGGCCCTCTATCAGTCGTGGGCTCTTTCAATTGTGATTTTTTTTATATTCTTTTTACTGTTGAATTTTATCTATTCTGTAATATTAAGAGTATTGTTTTCAAGAACAAATTTGTTAGAGTGAAGATATCACCAACTAGAAAGAGCCATATCGTTCGGTTGATGCATTTTTTTTTGGTGTAAACTATATTAATATGCCTTAAAAATTACGTCAAGAATATACGGAGTGAGTGACTGCATCAATCTGATGAACATTTCGGATCCATCCAATTTCCTTAATGCAACTTTGGAAAAGTTGAGGAGAAAATTCATCATGTGACAGAAGACCATGTACCGATAAGAAGAAGTTTGTCAAAAACCTTCTGCTACTAAGCTCGGCGTCTTTCTGAGATCCTCGTGGTCATCAGTTTTCTCGAAGCATACTTGATCAAAGATCGTTAAAATATAATATTTTGGAAAGGGAGAGTTTTTGTTCGGTGGTGGGGGCCTATAAAACGCGTGTTGTTTCCATTGCTTTCATTTTCATACACACTTTATATCCAAAAATTTGTTGATTAAGAATTTTTTATGATTATTTCCCTATTCTAACCTAACTACAATTATGAATATCTTTGACAACTTGAGTCCAACTTCTCCTTATATAGATCAAATCTCGGGTCTTAAGTGAACACAAAATAGTTAACTAAAACATTGGCATTTTTTTATAAATAAAATGCTTTATTAACTAAAAACAAACAAGAAAAGACAAAGACAAGACCCAGTAAATTAAATAACGAGTGCATCACATGACTTTAAACAATGCTTTATTGACTAAAAATTTGCTAAAACTTTAAACAATGTGTTTCACAACGTTCACTAGACCATGACATTCTCGAAAACATTCAGGTTTGAAGATAAACACCCTCTTCATAACCGTGATAACTTTCTTAGAAAAATGCAGTAGTTCTTTTACAAAGTTGAATCGCTTTAAAAAAAAGTTAAATCACTTTTAAGTTTTAGCAAATTGAAGTATTTACCTAGTAATTATTTATAAGTAAATTTTTTTTCGTGATCAGTATTTGAACACGGTCATTCCTACCTAGTCTTTTTTTTTTACTATTAGAGGAAAATGATAAATAGCATTTAAGGTGGTAAGCTAAACATAAGAGAGTGCATCACATGACTCATGTCAACGTTGGATTCGCAGGCACTGAAAACACCAATCCAGCATGGTTTCTTTCACAGTGTAGGATGGCTCTTACTAGAACTACTTCACTCAATTATCAAGTTGAAACCGACTTTCTGCTTTTGCTCGTCGTCGGTCAACTTTAAAGACACCGGTCCTCTCGTTCTCTACAAGGCAATAGAAAAAGCGGCAGTCCTCAAATATCCAAGAACGTTAAAAAAAATTCTTATGGAGAATTGCATGGAACGCATTACAAGCGAGAGCTAACTTTGAAAGCTTCCATCCTAAGGCGAATGAGAATAATTTAACATGCCTCCTCTATAATGTTGAGAAGGAGACGGTAAACCACTCTCCATCGTTGACATGAATCATGTGATGTACTCTGTTATGTTTAGCCTATTACCTTAAATGCTAAATGGCATTCGCTCTAATAGTAAAAAAAATTAGGTAGGAATGACCGTTTTCAAATAATGATCACGAAATAAATGTACTTAATTATTAGGTAAATATTTCAATCTGCTAAAACATAAAACGATTCGACTTTTTTTGTTGGAAAAAGCGATTCAACTTTGTAAAAGAACTATTGCATTTTTTTAAGAAAGTTACAACGTGCATCACACGGTCGTGACGAGGATGTTTATCTTCAAACTTGAATGTTTTCGCAAATATCATGGTCTAGTGAAGGTTGTGAAACACATTGTTTAAAGTTTTAGCAAACTTTTTAGGTTAAAATCGATTTATTAATTTTGTAGACGTAAACCTTTTGCACCTATATTACTTCAGCCGCGAAATGAACAATGAACTTCCGTAAATTCGTGGTTATGCTTTTGTATTATTGGGAAAATTGCCCCCCTGAACCCATTTAAATATTTTGTAGTTTGTATTTTATCGCGCCACAATTGTATGATTTTAGTATATACAGGTGATAGAGATATTACATGACTTACAACTAAATTACACCTGCGTCAACGAGTTTATAGTCAAGTTTCACACAAATTTTGGTAAGTTCACGTTCACCTAACAAGTGTAACAAAGATGTAATCAATTTACTTTTGAAAAAACATAAATTATGTTACGTGACTGATTTATTCATATGTCATGCACTAATTTTAAGCCACTTTACTAATTGAAGAAAAAATTGAATAAACTCTATAATATTTGGGTTCGTATCTAAAGAAAGAGGCAATAAATAGATGGGGAACCAACATTATGCCACGCTGATAAAAAAGAATAATGTAACACAACAAGCTGGTAAAATTGATGAAATGGCATTGGACAGAAAACCACAACATAGTGATGTGTTGTAAGAAATATTCCTCAAAACTTTTATATTTATATGTAGCAAAATTGCAATGTTCGAAATTGACATTTAGATTTCTGTATGAGTAGACTTCACACACAACCTGTACAAAACTAAAGGAATTACAAAGCAGGCCCAAGTCGAAAACAACGATAACACGCTGCCAAATCCCATGTTCATATGATCCAATACTACCAAGTGGGCCTAAAAATTGCAACGCCAAAAGAAACAACAGGCCATGGAACTAAATGGCCGTGCCTAACGAGCTCATCACATTGTTATTATATAAAATAAAAAAAACACCGTCCTACACTCCTACCTCCACCCACCGAAGGAGCTAACCAATTTATTGTTTTAAATAATGCAGTCGGACTTCTTCTTGCTCAAAAAAGCTAACCAAATGTTCCTGAAAAAAAGAAGCACCAAATCATTGTTTAGAAAAATGACCATACCCTCTCTATAATGGTATCCTGAAATTCTCTGTACTGTAATAAATGAACCGAAGGAGATTCGTTCTATTATGGTTCTTTAGCAAATTAATTTCTCCCTTTGTATAGATATTCACTTTGATCATCTTTTAAGAAGATTTGTTGATATGGAAGCTTGCATAATTCTAATCCAAAAACTAAGAAACATAATAAATAACAATAATAGTTTATGCTCTTGTACCATATTATCTACGATTCTACATCGCTAACTTACCCTGAAATTCTCTATAAGATAATAATGAACCAAATAAGATTTGTTTTATTAGGTATCTTTTGAATATTAATTTCTTCCTATGAATAGAATATTCACTTTGGTCACCATTTTCATAAAAAATGTTTGTTGATATGGCAGCTTGTATAACTCTTATCCAAAACGTAAGAAATTTAATAAATAACAATAATAATTTTTGCTCTTGCACCATTTTATCCACAATTCTACATCACTTGCTTACCAAAACAAAATTACTTTCCGTCTTTGGAATTTTCACACATTCCTTAAACCATATAAATTAAGCAAACCACAATGATCTCAAAATATTATAGAAGAATAGCTCATGTTTTGATTAGTCATCCATTTAGTCAACAATGAGAAGAAGTATGGCTGTCCCTATTACCAAAACTTGTGGTTTTTCACTCTTAATAGCATCTATTATGTTAATGCTTAGTATATCAGATGCACAAGATAGCATTTTTCCATTCCAGAGGGTTCATGTTCAGATTGTTAACGAGCTAGACGTAAACGTCATCGTCCATTGCCAGTCAAAAAATGATGATATTGGTATTAAACTTCTTGTTCCAAGGGATTATAATGATCCTTACGCATTCTCTTTTAAACCAAGTTGGTTCGGTTCCACATTATTTTTTTGCAGCTTCCAATGGGGGTCGGAGCCAATAAAACACTTTGATATCTATGACCAGGTTCGTGACCCACACAGTGGCAAATATTGGTATTGGTCAGTATCCACAGTAGTAGGTCCATGTCATATGAGCAACCCTCCTTCTGGTCCATATGATGACTGCCGTCTTTGGAATGGAGAATGAAGCAAGCGGCTATTTTTTTGTCTGCTTTATTTGGAATAAAAGCATGGAAATAGCTAAACATGTAATCATACAATCAATACTATTTAAGAAATAAATTTTGGCCATTCTCACAACGGCTATGAAGAGGAACTTGAAGAAAACGAAATAGCTTCTAGTTTAGGCCATTTATAATCTTAATTGTATGAATATGAACCATAAATAAAATCATAAATAAAGTATTTTAGCACAAATTCACTTATTACAATTTTTAGAGGTTTTTCACTAGATCTTGATGATGAACGTTCATCACTGATCGATCTCTATTCACGTAGGAGCAAAATTGAGAGAGATTTTCACTGCCTAAAGGTCGTTGCTTTTCTTAGGGAGAACTAAAGAAAAAAAATCCTCGGTATGTATTTTTCTCATAAGTTTTTTCTCCTCACAGTTTTCCTATTAAAACGATTTTCTAGAGAGAATATATAAATTGAGTTCTTATCATGTATAACAACTTTGTTCATATTAAATCTCCTTAAGTTAAATAAAAAGTTTTTCTTTATTTTTTAATTAATTTAATTTTAAGGATAAATCATGGGTAAATATTTCACACATGATAACCAGGATTAATTCATTCTCTCATTTTCGTATATGATAGATAAGTCATCCGACCAGCATATATTGAGTGAACTTAAATAAACCCAAAAATACATTGGAGCCACTTGGATGATAGTATCTGAATAAATACCTACATCATATTAAATGTGCCTTACTCTATGATTTATCTTACATTCATCATTTCTTGTATGCAATTTCTAAAATAGTCTATTTATGTCTACTATTGTGTTGCTCTCAACATAATAAACTGGTTAATGTACCACCAAACTTCTAAAATGTGATTGGTAAAGAACTTTCTTCTTTAACAATATTTCTACCATCATGATCCAGTCTTTTTTTCTAGCCAGTCTTACTAGGTTGCTTCTTAACTATTACCCTTTAAAGATTTTTAAGTTAGCAACATTGAATCATACTTTTAAAATACATTGAGGATCTTAAAAGTAGATTTCCAAAAATCATAGTTTTTGGTGTTGGTCTCCCACTAGAAAAATTAAAATTATTTTTTAATAAATTAATTTATCCTCCATATTTCAACAAATACACAATGACACGAACCATATGTTATAATATTCTTTCCTTTAAAGAGGGCACATGTCTTTCATTAATAATACCATACTAGAGTATCGACCATGATATATACTAATAACAATTTTAGTCTACTAAAAAACTACTGTAGGCTATCAAGACAAAATTATGATAATTTCTACTTACTTCTTTCCGTTGGACTCAAATAATCCAATAACAGGACTCTTTCTTATATTAAGCAAGATGTTATTCATATTTTAGAATAAGTGATGTGCGTGTAAACGGACACACATCTACCTATGTTTTGTGCGTAGTTTGTTCGTGTTTTGATTCTATTTTGTCGTATATCGAGTATGTTTTCATACATTTTGTATTTATGTTGAGGAGCGAGAGATCTGTCAGAATTTGGTTATTTTGTAGGTGCTTGGATAGTGGAGATGAAGATGACGAGGTGCGGGGAGAATGGCGAGCAGGACGAGAATTGGTGAGAATGCGAGAAGAGTTAACGAAGAATGATTTGGCTCAATCCGTCGATGTTTGTTAGAAAATACATAACTTTCTCATACAAACTCCGAATTGAGTGATTCCAAGATGAGAAGATCTGCGACATCTTGATCTACAACTTCCGTGTTTTGAGTTTTGCAATTTGCGGAACGGATAAAGTGTCAAAGGCAAGTTGAAGATGGCTGCTGAGTTCCAGCGACCCGCTAGAAAAGCCAGTGACCCGCTGGACTTGGGCAGCACGGATTGTCCGGGAAAAGATTATTCTGCTTGTTTAGTCGGGCCAGAACTCTTCCGTTTTTAGGGTTTGTACTAGAGAACTATATAAGGCCTTGAAACTTAGGTTAAAGACATTCTTGGCCAGTTTTCATGCAAGATTCATAGCTTTTAGGTTTTATTACTCTCTATTTACTTCAAGGATTGTAATCAACGATTTAGATCTTCAATCAACGCGGTATTTTCATACTTCGTAATCAAGATTTGTCTTTTCATTCATCTGCTTGATTGTTCATTGTCTGATTGATTTGTATCTTGTGCTTAGAATTGAGATTGACAACCTTAGTTCATAGCACAGATTGCATCCGCTTGTTTTGTTTCATTTCGTTTTGTTTCGTTTCGTTTTGTTTCGTTTCGTTTTGTTTCGTTTCTTTTGCTTAGATATTGTTGTTAGGGTTTAGGATTGACAACACTAGATTCAAATAACAATAGTAGGATTCATAGTTTAGAACCAACTAATCACTCAATTTTGACTGCTTAGATTAAGATTGAGAATTCATAATCCAGTACTTAGAGAATTGATCCATCTGTCCCTGTGGAGATGATCTTACTTATCATTCTATTACTTGAGCGATCATGTTCTCTTGTACGTATTTTTAACCCGATATTTATCGCATCAAGTTTTTGGAGCCATTGCCGGGGACAGATTTAATCAATCTGTCTTTAATATTGGATACATATTTCTCGATTTTGAGACTAAGCTCTTACACCTTTGTTATTCATCACTACACTCGATCCTCTTTGTTGAGTTTTGCAGTTAGTGAGAGTGCAGGATGTGTATGCCACACACCCGTTCTGACAATCAACATCTTTTTGAATACGATCCGGAAATTGAACGAACTTTTCACTCTAGAAGAAGAGATCAACACAAAGAAGAGATGGCAGATTAGAACCGGGCACTCAATGTTCCTGCGAACAATAACAGGAGAAGGCAGACTCACCCTAGGCTGGCTGACCTGCGACCCAGTATCGAATACCCAGCCGTAGAGGCCAATAACTTTGAGATCAAGTCTGGCCTTATTAATCAGGTTCGTGAAGATCAGTTTAGGGGCAATCCTTCAAAAAACCCTGCGAAGCACATCCAAACCTTTGAAGATCATTGCTCGACAGTCAAGTACAATGGAGTCTCAGTAGATGCACTCAAGTTGTGACTATTCAAGCACAGTTTAAAGGATGATGCTAGAGAATGGGTTAACGGATTCCCTGCAGGCACTTTTACCACATGGGACGAGCTTGCAGACAAATTCCTAGAGAAATACTATCCACCAGGCAAGACCACTTAACTACGCAACAAAATTTCGCAGTTCAAGCAACAGGGTGGTGAATCTCTTCATGAAGCGCAGCGTCGCTACAAGAAGCTACTACGTGACTGTCCACACCACCAGATTCCAGAGTGGATGCTCATCCAAACTTTTTACAACGGGTGTGAATCACAAGTTCGAACCAGCTTGGACGCAGCAGCTGGAGGTGATTTGATGGAGAAAGAAGAAACTGAAGGTTTCCGCATCATTGAAGCCATGGCCACCAACAATCATGAGTGGGGAGATAGGGTGGAAAGAAAAAAAGTGGCCAGCGTACAGGACAACAGTGAGATCACTATGCTCAAGGCACATGTGGCAACTCTCACACAGTTAATCCAAGCCTCATATGCACCAACCACCACACCTGCTCAGGTTTGCGAGATCTGTACTGGACCTCATTTTACTGATAATTGTTCCTTGTTAGCTGAATCTGTGAACTATATTGGTAACACTAACAAGAACAATGATCCATATTCTACCACGTATAACCCGGGTTGGAGAAACCACCCAAATTTTTCGTGGAGAAACAATGCAGGTTAGCAGGTACCTCAGCAACCCAACCTCCCTATGGCTGCTAACAGTGCTCAAGGCCCTTAGCCACAACAACCTCAGAATTACCAACAAAAGTGACAAAAACAGCCACCACCTCAACAAGATTAGAGGAATGAAGATGAGTTGCAAAAGCAAGTGTTGAGTCATGAAGCCACACTTAGAAATATGGAGGTGCAAATTGGCCAGTTAGCAGCACAACTAAATGCAAGACAGCTAGATATACTTTCGAGCAACACTGAAGCCCCTCCCACCAGACAAGAGTACTGCAAGGCCATCATGACTCGGAGTGGGCTAGATTTGAGAAAGAATATGCCAAGTCCAACAGTAAAACCTCTAACAAAGTAGGTGAATGAGGAGGACGAAGAGCTCATGGTGACTCTAACATCAATGGAAAAGACAAACATTAATGTGAAAAAAGAGGAGCTGCAGTTCCAAGTCTGCATTGATGAGGTTGTTTTCAACATATTCGAAGCAGCTAAGTACCCCACCACAGAAGATAACTATTACCAAATTAATGTCATTAATGAGTTGGTAATCAAGCACATTGATGAGACTGTTCCTGGAGATGAGCATGAAGTGATACAAGAAATTCAAGAAGGGGTGAATGAGCAAGAAATTCAGGAATAAGTATCATGGGTGCGAGCAACAAAACCATCAAAACCAAATGATCCACCATGGCCCAAGTTGAAACAATGTAACCTCCTGTCACCAGACTTAGAGTGTAAACCACCACCAGGTCACTTGAGGATTGTAGTCGAAGTGAATGGTGAGCATATAATGGTAAATCGAGACCCCCATATTGACCTACAAGGATCATAGGCAGAACTTAATGACCCAGGACCTTGGTAATTAGTTGAGATCTCGTCAAGCTAATGACGTTAAATTAGAATTATAATTATCCTCTCTTTTCTCTACACTTTTTAATTTAGCGTCACTCATCCGAGTTTCCCTGAGTTTGTGGGTTTTTAGGGGAATATAAATAGTGTCACCCTCAAAAAAATGTCATTTTAGTTTATTTTTGCAAGACAACAGGTTGAGACAAACTGCACTACGAATTCAGTCGAGTTTTCTTGCCTCCTCTCCCTCAATTTCCACCACTACTGCATCATCAACTCTAAACAGGTATTTCTGCTCCTTTTCTCTACTTTTGTCATTCATTTATGTTCTTGTTTTGTTTTCGTTGTTTGCATAGTATGCTCCTTCACATTGAGGACAATGTGTTCTCTTAAGTGTGGAGTTGCACAATGTATGCTTTGTTATGTGAATCTTGTTTTATTTTCATTGTTTGCATAGTATGCTTCTTCACATTGAGGACAATGTGTTCTTTAAGTGTGGAGTTGCACGGTATGTACTTTGTGATGTGTATGAATGTTTTCTGTTGTTTTCTTCTGTTAACATACGCATGTGATCGAGTCTGTTCTGTATGTGGTGTGTGTTTTTGATTGAAGTGATCAAGTCGTTTGCAATTGATGAACTTACCTCTGAACTTGTGAACCTAGAATGACCACTGAGTCTTGATGTCAAGTCAGAAATTGAACTTGAGTATCCAGAGCAAGATTGTGTAGGCTTAACACCTTTGGTTATTTAGGTTGATAGTTGCACTAGGTAGACCATGCTTGAGAGCTTGATGAGTGACCTTGTGAGGATTTATGTCAAAGGATAAGACTCTCGTCTCTATTTTGTTTATGAGGTGCTTGCGTATTTCGGGTGATGGGAGTAGTATATTAGCACTTGGCATGATTTCGTAGTACGGGGTGAGTTATATATCGGGGGCCATTTTGATGTTGAGCCTAGAGCCTTAGAGCCAAAATCCCATTCTTATCCGTTGCATAACCCCGTTGAGCCTAAGCCTATTTGTTGAGCTGCTATTTGCACATCATTATATGAGCCAATATCTAACTCCCACCTACCTTTAGCTACTTAATCCGAGGGATTAGGACATTTAATTGTGGGATAATTTTGTAAGGGTGCATCTTGTAGTATAGCTGGGGGGAAACTGATTATCAATTGGGTTTGAAAAAGGGTAGAATTGAGGCTAACAGTCAAAAGCCAGGACAAGTTACCAATGAATGTGCGAGAATGCGTGAAAAGAAAAAAAAACCACAAGGGAAAGAAGAATAAGAAAATGAAAAGTGTGGAAAGTGTGGAAAAGCAATAGTGAAAAATACAATGAAAGTGGAAAGATGGAAGGAGTGTGGTAAAGAAAGAAAAAAAAGGGGCACACAATGAAAAGTAGGTGACTTGTCCCGAGTAAATGTCTCTAGGATGTGGTAACGCTGGGTTGAGTGTTTAGTCATTATAGGGTGAGATGTTTAGTATAGCCGAGAGTTAGATTATTGTGTAACCCTCGGATTGGGTGGTCTAGCCATTACCCACTAATTTATCCTCCCCTTACCCTAAGCCACGTTACAACCCTATGCAAAGTCCCTCTTGATTACGAGCCCTGTGTTGCTTGAGAGAGTGTCAAGTGCGAAGTATAATATTTTTTGACCCTGAGCATGTTTGCGAGTGTGTCACGACCCAAACTGAGGTCGGTGACTGGCACTAGACCTTATGACACATCAACAACAAAATGCAGGCCTAGCAAGCCTCAAACCATCATACAATATTCAATATGATCTCATAACAATCAAACCACGCGGAAGACAATTTACAAATCAAAGACATCAAATCATCTCTCAAGTCTTATCAACATGCTAAAATCAAACCAAATTAATTTTACAAACCAAAATCTACAAACATCTCCAAAATACTATTACTACAGAGCCTCTATACATAACAGAATAGTGGCACCGTCCGGAGACCTCAAAAGTAGCCCTCGAACAAGAAAGAGCTGGACTGGTACCACGAACTCTGAACACTCGAACAAACTAAGGTCTCTGAGAACCTGAGACAGAATAGTAAGGGATAAGTGTCCGAAGGCACTTAGCAAGGGAATAGAACATAATATATTAGTTATGGTTGATATATGCATGCAACAAAACTCAACCATGCTCGACTTTACTCAAATCAAAATGCGTAATCATCAAATGCTATTACCAAACACAAATATTAACACGCACATCATACACACAGACATAGAGAGCTATGAATAGGTTTTGTATTGCATCTTCCTCTGACTGCTAGGGATATCCAAATGGCCAAACAGATCTCCGTTTACAAATAACAGAAACTAGTGTACAAATGTAAACTGGCCAAAGCTTACAAATGTGCACTAATGATACCCCCAAAACTATGAGCTCATAGACTAACATCCCCAGTTAGTGCGGGAAAGCCTATTCATTTCTCTCGCAAAACACATATCTTAACAGAACAGATGACCCAACGGTCCAGAATTACATCCATCACACATGGACATGCCACACATATCAAATCAGCTCGAGGCTGTTCATAATTATCACATGCCTCACAACACAATCACCAATATGTTCAACCATATCATGGACTAAACCATATGCATGTGACGCACACAATCAAGCTCTGAAACAAACACATATCAAACAAAATCAAATTTATCATGTGCTATCCTCTTACTCAGACAAATAGCGCTTAAAGCGTAGATTTCCCCAAATCCGATACATCCTTCCTCACGAAGCTCCTCAATGTCCAAAATCTGTATCATATCATAAAATCACGTAACGAGGTTAGCCCTTGGTTTCCAACACCAAGTTACCTCCAACGCTTCAAAATGGCAACCTTAGCACATTCATCGCACTTGTCAATGCAAAACCAACCAAACACAACCAAAAGACCAAACCCTTTAAATTCTTGGTTCCCAACCAAGTATCAACCTATACACATGCTGTACCCAAGTCATTTATGCTCACATGTGCACACAACAATCTGTTTTGAACATCCAAACTCAACCCAAGCACAAGAGAAGCACAACCACTTCATCTTCAACAATTAGCACATATATCTCAAAATTAAATCACATCCACTTCAAACAACACTTTACATGGCATCCCCTGTATATTCTCATAACCTCAAACCCTTCAATTAACCTCATTTACATAAGGAATCAATTCACCAAACTTATCTCACTCAACTCACTCAACCAAGAACTCAGCAACACTGTCCGAACTTCAACAGAGTTTACAGACCAAACCCTTCAACCAATTCACTCATAAAATACATTTCCAGAAACCGCATGAAATTTACAACAAACGTTTTCAAAGCATCCAAGACCAAATCGAAGCTTAAGACCACTTACAAGGCTGATCTTCTTCACGTTGTTCACTGACCACCCAAAAAACGTGCTTTGTCTTCAAAACCGATTTCCCATTGACTCCATAATCCAAAACACAAGTGGGATATACCGTTAGAAAGTTCTGGATGTGTTCTATATTCTGGTAAAAATTCAAGGTCTGATTCAGAGAAAACAATTACTTACTGAGTCGATACTTTTTTACCTGCCTGCTTCTTCTTCTTTCCTCCAACTCTCTCTTATCTGCTTTGTTTCGCTTTGTAGGTTACAAACTGAGCTTCCAGATACTTCCAACTCCTTCATAAGTCTGTAAGGTAAGTAGGTGAGTCACCCCCAGCCTTTTTTAACCGACTTAGAAGACTTTAACTTAGGTAATTTTGTGATTGGTCAAAGTAATTCTTTGGTCCAATCACAGGGCAGTAACTTCCAGCCAATTTTTACACCCATTTCTCTTTACTTCTGACCAGACTTGTAAGGATAAGTTGTAGCATATTGTGTCTAGTTTTTGATGTAGGAACATCTCCAAACATCCAAGACATCCAAGGCTGCCATCCAATCTGAAGTAAAGATTCAATCAAGAAGCAAGGATCAAGATGATAATTGGAGTTTATGCCGGATTAATTGGCATGGGAAGACATTTATGTGTACTTAGTTGCATTTTACCATTCTAGAATCTCATTAAGTCTAGTTCGTTTGATTAAGCTAAGTTCATTCTAGTCCTTTGAGTATTTTCAATTATTAGATTCGTTTTATTTAATTAAGTTCATGTAATGTGACTCTTGGTAAGCAAGATCACCTAGTTTCTATTTCCTTTAAGTATGCAATCTGAACGTAATCAATCATGAATGTCAAGATGAATTAAATCATTATTGAGAGTTATTCTCTGAATTATCTTAGTGTAATTGTGAGTGCATGGATTTGCCTCGACGTATGCATGGACTTGCATGAGTGAAGCGTGGACTCGCTTTGAACCTTTGCGTGGATTCGCATTGTTTGTTCGTGGATTCGAACATAACCCAACACTCGCCCTGGCTGGCCATTTGATTTATCAAACACCCTTAGGTTATACGACGGAAGTTGTTCCTAACCAAGGTTCTATCCATTTATCTTTATAATTCCGAATTTCCCTTTTATCCATTTCATTTTAACCATTTCCCTCTCATTCAGACCATTTTACCTCAAGCACCCCTAATTTCGTGTGTTCCATCAAGTTCTCCAATCAAATCAGTCCACCAAAACCACTTAAAATCATTCGCTTCCGCTACGCTACATCAGGTGGTATCAGAGCTTTTGGCTGAGATCATCTTGATTTCCATATCAAGAGGAGAGGGAGAATTCGTTTTCATACACCCTTGTGAGTTTGAGAGAGCCAAACACTAGACGGATCAACAGGATTTGTGATTATCCGATCCAAATCTCAAATTCCTACCCAACTCCACTACAAACCCGATCTGAAACATGGTGGTTCCTGACATGAATCAACGGCTTTCAAGTCGTGATGACAATTTGAAGTCCACTCTTGATCGTTTGGACAAAGTTACATCCAGATCTACTGTTCGTGCAAAATCAGAAGAGAAGGGTGACCTGATTTCGTGTGCTACAATCTTTTCAAGAAGAGGAGTACATGGAGAACATAATTCCAGAGATACTAGATATGGTGCTCGCAATCAATATGAGCATGAACAAGATCTACATGTTCGAAGACATTCCAAGGAAGGATTTAATCAGGTACATGCATCCGAACGTGAAGAATTAAAGCATGAACGAATGAAGTGTGTAGATCGTTCATCCAGAAGTGTAGATTGTGCATTAAAGCCTCAAGTTGACAAGTTCTATGGAGATATGGACGAAGCATTCTTGATGTGGCTTGAATCAATTGAAGATTATTTCTAGAACAACAATCTGACCGAGGAACAAAAGATTTGTTTCGTGGCTTACAAGTTTGATTCAAGAACCGCTTCTTGGTGGCATAAGGAGAGAATAACAAGATGCGTTCGTGATTGGGTTTCCATGAGACGAATTCTGAAGAAGAAATTTCTTACCTTGGGTTACAAGCAAACCCTAAGTACGAAATTGAAGAAGTGCATCCAAGGAGATCGATCTGTGAAGGAGTACATGACCAATTTCATGCAATTGTTAGCATGGACCGACTTGGACGATGAAAAAGATCGATTGATCTATCAATTTATTGATGGATTACAATCTGAAATCAAGCAACAAATGGAGTATGATTCGTTCTTCAATCTCCATGATACATGTAGAATGGCACGAAAGATTGAAAGGGACTTGAAGATCGTAAAGAATTCTGATCAAGCAAAGTTGTGTGAATTTAATCCCGGATCAGAAAAGGAAGCAAAGTTTGTGCCTAATCTTCACAAGTCAAAGGATAAGAAGGTTGTTCGAAATTCTGATCCAAAGCCTAGACTTATTCCTGAAATTTCGGAAAAGAGGCAAAAGAAAGAGTTTGAGTCCGAATCAAATTCTAAACTGAGATGCTACAAGTGTCACGAACTTGATCATATCTCAAGAGTTTGCCCAAAGAAAAGGTCTATCCAATTGGCCGAACCAGAAGAAAAGAAGAAGAAAGATACGGAGATTTCTTCAAGTGTTAGTTGCTATAGATGCAACCAGATCGGCCATATTGCAAAAATTTGTCCAAAGAAAAAGAGCAACCAACTGGTTGAACGAAAGGGCAAAGAAGATGAGAGCCTTGTCACGTTTGTTTGTGCACCCATTGAAGACGAATCTGAAGAAGATCCGAAAGATTCAAAAGAAGAGAATGATGTGTTGCACAAGGAAGTTCTTAATTCCGAAGAAAAAGAACGTGTTGATCTCTTTCAGATCCGTGATGATGTTGGAGATGGAGTATATGACGTGAACAACAAGCAATTCTATGAAGATTTCGGATTAAAGAAAGAAGCAAGTTCTGAATCCTATGCGTTAGGATGCATTCAATCCGAAGAAGGCTTAAAAGATGACTCAAGCCGTAAGTTTCTTATTGAAAGGAACGTGATCAATTGTGACTTGATGGACAAGGAAGCTTGCCACGATCTGATGAAACTTCCTTTGAAGTTTGAAAACCAAGTCATGCTACATGAAGAAGAAAATCTGTACGAGTTGATTGATACCGTGCACACTATGAAATTGAAGTTTGAGCAACTTCCTATGCACGTAAGGGAGTTGTTGATTCATGATAAGCCGTGGAGAGCATGTGATGCAAATGTTCATAAGTTTGATATGGAGGTTGATCTGAATGGCTTGCACTTGTTAGGAAGTGTTTTGAGTAGTTTACATGAATTATATTCGGACTACAACATTCTGAATGGAAAATGGATCAAGTTTCTTTGGGAGTTGCCAATCCAACTTGATACGGATGACATGTATCTTTGGGAGTTGCCAATTCAGTTCGTATGCAAAAGCGGTACTTCTAAAGTTGTTGCGGATGTTTTAAGTTCAAGGCAGAATTTATTTAAAGTTCGTGGAGATGTTACTGCCTTTGATTATTTGAAGGAGATGTCCAAAGTTGACATAGACTTTGGTGACTTGATGATAATGTGCAAATCTGGACTGACCGTGCATGATTTATGTTTGCATGATGAGATGCACACGAAGGAGGATCAATTTCGCCCTCCAAAGTTTTCATTACGTGAGCATTGGTTGTGGAAAATGCTTACACACTTCTCAAGCGAAGTTATGAGGCTGCATGGGATCACACGAACGTCTACTTCCAATCTGGATGTTGTATACATTCAAAGTATGCAAGGAAATCTGGCATTAATCAATTCTGAATTGAATGTTTCGAATGGAACAAGGCTGAAGAAACATCATTTGGATTCTGATCCAATGTTGAACGATGCCTATGTGGAAGAAACGACTTTTGTTGATTCATTTAGACAAACTTCGAGTTTCCAACCCTACGCACAAGTCATGGTTTGTTTTCCCATGTTAAGTTCAAAGTACTTGTTTCGTTGGAAGGGGAGAAAACAAACTTCACCACTGAGTTCGAGTATCTACGTTGCAATATTGGTGATGTTTGTGGTGATGACATTGTGCTTACATAAGCTCGGGACAAGTTTATTTTCCAAGTAGAGGAGTATGATGTAGGAACATCTCCAAACATCCAAGACATCCAAGGCTGCCATCCAATCTGAAGTAAAGATTCAATCAAGAAGCAAGGATCAAGATGATAATTGGAGTTTATGCCGGATTAATTGGCATGGGAAGACATTTATGTGTACTTAGTTGCATTTTATCATTCTAGAATCTCATTAAGTCTAGTTCGTTTGATTAAGCTAAGTTCATTCTAGTCCTTTGAGTATTTTCAATTATTAGATTCGTTTCATTTAATTAAGTTCATGTAATGTGCCTCTTGGTAAGCAAGATCACCTAGTTTCTATTTCCTTTAAGTATGCAATCTGAACGTAATCAATCATGAATGTCAAGATGAATTAAATCATTATTGAGAGTTATTCTCTGAATTACCTTAGTGTAATTGTGAGTGCATGGATTTGCCTCGACATATGCATGGACTTGCATGAGTGAAGCGTGGACTCGCTTTGAACCTTTGTGTGGATTCGCATTGTTTGTTCGTGGATTCGAACATAACCCAACACTCGCCCTAGCTGGCCATTTGATTTATCAAACACCCTTAGGTTATACGACGGAAGTTGTTCCTAACCAAGGTTCTATCCATTTATCTTTATAATTCCGAATTTCCCTTTTATCCATTTCGTTTTAACCATTTCCCTCTCATTCGGACCATTTTACCTCAAGCACCCCTAATTTCGTGTGTTCCATCAAGTTCTCCAATCGAATCAGTCCACCAAAACCACTTAAAATCATTCGCTTCTGCTACGCTACATCAGTTTTTAAATTGTACTCACTTGAAATTTTTGGAGCAATAATGAAGAAGTTATGGCCATTTAAGTGAGCAAAGGTCATTCTGCATGAGAAATTCACAATTACACTTGCGCAACTCTAAAATTCTTTGCGACCACTTGGTCGAACTTGAACCAACTCACAAAGTGAAACCAAGGACACCTAAACACACCTCCAAAACTCATCCCCCAAGTATGTAGCACAATGCACAATCGACCGACCACTCTTGAGGTTATCACAATTCTCCCCTCCCTTATGAAAATTCGTCCTCGAATTTGGTAAAGGCATGAAGTACGTACCGTGTCACTCAAACAGATGCAGATACTTCTCTTGCATATCTTTTTCGAATTCCCAAGTAGCTTCTGCAGGAGAATGATTTTTCCATTCCACTTTCACGATCGGAAGGTCTTTAGTTCTGAGACTTCTCACTTGTCTGTCTACTATCCGTAGAGGTCACTCCTTGTAGGTGAGATCGTCTTGAAAATCCACATTCGGCTGATCTAGCACATGTGAGGGATCGTGTAGATACTTCCGAAGCATTGAAACATGAAACACCGGATGTACATTTGCGAATGTAGGTGGTAGCACTAACCGATAAGCTATACGACCAACCCTTTCAAGAATCTCAAATGGTCCTACATATCTCGGACTCAGCTTTCCTTTCTTCCCGAATCTCATGATCCCTTTCATCG
>SOPF01022396.1:0-27933 GCA_012979155.1 Hypericum perforatum
CGGATCAAACAATATAGGCGAGGCATTCCATCATCTTCATCGTACAACGCCCATATTTGCTTAGGCTGGAAACATTCCTCTGCTCTGTCTTTGCCAAAATCATGGAAGTCGGGATCCTGGACCGTTATCGAAACTGGTCCAGCTTTAGCTGCCTTGATCTGACGACCAGGTTTCCCTACAGCCCCAACTGCCTGGTCTTTCACTTTCTCCTGAAGCGCTGCTGCTACTTGTGTTGCTTCTGAAGCCAATCTCAGATCCTCCAACTTCTTCTGAATGGAATTCTTGGCTTTGTCAATTAACATCTTTCTTGAATCAAAAGAGACATAAATTTGAAAGCTTGATATATCTTACAAAAAGAATCAAGAGGATTAATCACGCAAAGTAAATATGCTAATACAGTAAGAAAATAAATGAGTCCTAACTTATAAGTAAACTCAAAGTTAATCATGGAAAACTAATTGATATATTGACAATGACAATACATTTATATTTATAAAAGGATTCAATTTTTTGGTAGTAAAATTGCAACATATATATAGTAAATATTTTATAATTTTACTACCCAAAATGAGTAATTTTATGTTATTAATACAAAAAATGAGTATTTCGAAACTCAATCCCCCACATTTAACTTAGTTATAAAAAAATATAAATGTTGAATATAATAAAATAGAAAGAGACATAAATTTGAAAGCTTGATATATCTTACTAAAAGAATAAAGAGGATTAATCACGCAATGTAAATATGCTAATATAGTAAGAAAATAAATGAGTCCTAACTTATAAGTAAACTCAAAGTTAATCATGGAAAACTAATTGATATATTGACAATGACAATACATTTATATTTATAAAAGGATTCAATTTTTTGGTAGTAAAATTACAACATATATATAGTAAATATTTTATAATTTTACTACCTAAAATGAGTAATTTTATGTTATTAATACCAAAAATAAGTAATTCGAAACTCAATCCAACCACATTTAACTTAGTTATAAAAACAATATAAATGTTGAATATAATAAAATTGAAAGATACATAAATTTCAAAGCTTGATATATCTTACAAAAAGAATCAAGAGGATTAATCACGCAATGTAAATATGCTAATACAGTAAGAAAATAAATGAGTCTTAACTTATAAGTAAGCTCAAAGTTAATCATGGAAAACTAATTGATATATTGACAATGACAATACATTTATATTTATAAAAGGATTCAATTTTTTGGGAGTAAAATTACAACATATATATAGTAAATATTTTATAATTTTACTACCCAAAATAAGTAATTTTTTGTTATTAATACCAAAAATGAGTATTTTGAAACTCAATCCACCACATTTAACTTAGTTATAAATAAAATATAAATGTTGAATATAATAAAACAGAAAGAAACATAAATTTGAAAGCTTGATATATCTTACAAAACGAATCAAGAGGATTAATCATGCAATGTAAATATGCTAATATAGTATGAAAATAAATGAGTCCTAACTTATAAGTAAGCTCAAAGTTAATCATGGAAAACTAATTGATATATTGACAATGACAATACATTTATATTTATAAAAGGATTAAATGTTTTGGTAGTAAAATTACAACATATATAATATAGTAAATATTTTATATTTTACTACCCAAAATGAGTAATTTTATGTTATTAATACCAAAATCGAGTATTTCAAAACTCAATCCAACCACATTTAACTTAGTTATAAAAAATATAAATGTTGAATATATCTTAGAAAAAGAATCAAGAGGATTAATCATGCAATGTAAATATGCTAACATAGTAAGAAACTAAATGAGTCTTAACTTATAAATAAGCTCACAGTTAATTATGGAAAACTAATTGATATATTGACAATAATAATACATTTATATTTATAAAAGGATTAAATTTTTTTAGTAAAATTACAACATTTGTATTACCATAAATATAATATATATATATGGTATTAATTAAACATTTTTATTAATAAAATTATAGAATATTTATTATAATTATATATCTATAATTGTAATAAATATTTTTAAATTTTATTACCAAAATTATTTAATTAATACCAAATATGAGTATTTTTATATTATTACACAACTGTTTAACTTTATCAACCTTCATATGACCTCTATAAATACCACGAAAACTACCTTACTCTCTTCACCTGTAGAGACACTGTCTAATTACTGTAACACCTGTGTCCAAACATATTGTATTATGGTTGTCGGTACCATAATTTTGCTCCCAATAAAAATGCGATTTTTGTTTATCCTAATTACTATGTGTTGGCTTAGCTTAGACTACTCTGCAGGCTTTACTACCGATGATTACAAGGATGCACTTGGAAAATCAATCCTCTTTTTTGAGGGTCAACGATCTGGGAAATTACCATCTTATCAGCATCAGACTTGGAGGGGAGACTCTGGATTAAATGATGGTTTTTTGGCCAATGTAAATAAAGTTCAACATTATTGCTTTTGTCCTAATTGTATGTAACTAGCAAAAAGTAACCCTGATATTTTTTTAGAATAATGCTAGCATTCTTATGTTATCATGCTAACGTCATTCACGTGAGTATGGTAATACCTTAAATTTATATTTAGGTACATGTTTTTATTGTATTTTTTATATACGTTATCTAGTAATTTTGGTGTGGCGTATTAGTTTAACTTTTCTTTGCTAAGTTTCGTTATAGTAACGTACTTTAAAAAAAATATGTCATTCAGGTGAGCCTCGTTGGTGGATACTACGATGCGGGAGATAATGTAAAATTTGGTCTGCCAATGGCCTTTACAACTACAATGCTTGCTTGGAGTTTGATTGAATTCGGATCCTTGATGCCGAAGTGGCACTATGAAAATGCTTTGTATGCTCTTGTCTGGAGCACTGATTACCTTCTTCAAGCAGCCACCGCCACTCCCGGCACTCTCTATGTCCAAGTAAGTATAGAATCTCGTGTTCAAATTAGTACAAATCTTTGAGCTTTGAAATATGATGAATTGCACTCATTTTGAGCTTGAATATGTAGGTTGGAGATAAGAGCTTGGATCACAAATGCTGGGAGAGGCCCGAAGACATGGACACTCCGCGCACCGTGTACAAAGTGACCCCCGAAAATCCGGGTTCCGATGTTGCTGGAGAGACTGCTGCTGCCTTGGCTGCAGCATCCATTGTGTTCAATGGCTCTCGGCCTTCTTTCTCGTCCACCTTGCTTAACATTGCTATAAAAGTATGCGTCGTCGTTCGCGCCATGTCGAACACCTTCCCACTACTCCAAGTTCCTCTTCGATTGTTAACCGAGGCCAGTTCATCTTGCAGATGTTCGATTTCGCGGACACGTACAGAGGCAAATACAGTGACTCCCTCGGTTCAGCAGTTTGCCCAGAATACTGCTCCTATTCCGGTTATAATGTAAACTCATAATCAAACACAAAACCAGCCATCTTCGCCTTTTGAATGCTGGAAAAATCGGAAAGTTCGATAAAAATACATTAAATGTATCATTGTACAACACGTAAAACTGCCTATTGTTTCCTGTAGGATGAGCTTCTCTGGGCGGCATCATGGCTCTACAAGGCCTCAGGAAAAAGCTACTACTCGGACTATATCTTGAAAAATGGCCCGGATCTGGGCGGCGACGAAAACGACTTCTCCTTCAGTTGGGACAACAAGGCAGCCGGGACTAAAATTCTCCTCTCCAAGGTACGTACTTAGCAGATTTGCTTATCTTTCTTCTGCTTATGCATATCAAGTAGCAGAATGTCACTCAATCCGTGGCTTTGTTGGACTGACTACTCATTGGCAGATATACTTGATTGACGGGAACGATGACTTTGCGAGTTATAGAGGTCATTCGGACAAATACGTATGTCATTTATTACCTGAGGCCACCCGTTATTCTACGGCCCAATATACTCCTGGTAAGTTAGTTACCGTTGCGAGTATGTTCTCTTTTGCCTATGAAGCTACCTGAATTCGAATCTGACGAAGAATTGCATACGCTTTTAACTTACAGGGGGCCTTCTCTATATTCAAGAAGGAACCAACATGCAGTACGTGACTTTAGCCTCGTTCCTCCTCCTGACATACGCCAATTACCTGCACCCGAATGATTTGTCAGTGGAGTGTGAATTGTCTACCACTTATTGGGATGACGTAATTACGCAGGCGAAGAGCCAAGTCGACTACATCTTAGGCGAAAACCCTGCTGGGATTTCTTATATGGTCGGATTTGGATCCAAATACCCTCAGCATATACACCATAGAGGCTCGTCTATTCCCTCCATCCACGTCCATCCGGACCACATTGGCTGTCAGGATGGGTCCCAGTACTTGGACTCCTTATCGCCTAACCCGAACGTCCACATTGGAGCCGTCATTGGTGGTCCTGATTCCAACGATGGGTTCGCGGATGACAGGAACAACTTCAAGCAGTCCGAGCCTACTACTTACGTAAATGCGCCTCTTGTTGGTGCTCTTGCTTACTTCTACGGTGTACCCCAAGATGAGATGAGATGAGCTTCAAAAATCAAGAATAGTTCATCATCAAACAAGCTCTATTCAGCTAAAGGAAGGGGGGAAAAAGACAAATCCAAACCCACTTTGTTCAGTTTCTGGGTTAAAATGAAATAAAAATAAAATATCAGAAGAATTGTTATATGATAAATAAAAACGTTAATCCAATTGCATGTTTTAGTCCCATTGGTTACAAGGAAAATCTAGAGATTATCTATCATATTGTTAGAAGATTGGACAAATATCTCTCTTCCTTGTATGAATCGGATGATATTATCGAAGTGATTGTCCGTCCGTGCCTCTGGAGACCGGTCAGTGTTCTGAAGGGATGGAACCTGTCTCCTGCCGGCTTTAAAACATTTATCGCTCAGTTATACGAATTACGAACAACTAACTCATGATGAGTTCCGATACGACATAGACCAAACACGCCTCACCTTGAAAAATAAATCACCAATGCTACAGTGCAATTTTACATATTTTCCGTCTTTAACCATTTTCATGGTTTTGGGCGACCTAAGTTAAATTCAGACCTATTGTAAATATAATTTTTCAAATTCGAATTATAAATTCTTTTAGCATTAGTTATACTTTCTCGCCAATTTAAATATTTTTTTACTATCTAATATAAAAATATATGTTAATCACTAAATAGTCATTAGATATAATTTTATTACCACTGTATAATGAATTAACCCGCCTTCTCGCTCCCCACCGCCTTCAACGAGGACTCCGCCGATCAGTTCACACTCGTCTTCGCCAACTGCCTCACCCCCTCCTCGCTCCTCGTGTCCATGGACGTTGACTCCGCCATGTACAACCTCGATCGGAAGGAAACCCCGCGTCTACTTCCTCCTTTCGCTCGTCTATTGCACGATGGCCACAGCGTGGATCTACGTGCTCTACACCAAGAGGACCACCGTGTTTAACATCTATTTGTTCATGCTCGTGGTCGTGTTGCTTAAGGTAGTTAATCTTCTGTGTAAGGCCGAGGATAAGAGCTACATATTAAGCGCACAGGGACCGCCCATGGGTGGGACATGTTGTTTTACATCTTCAGCTTCCTGAAGGGATTCTCTCTGTTTAGTCTGATTGTGTTGATCGCTATGGGTTGGTCGTTCTTGAAGCCCTTCTGCAGGACAAGGAGAAGAAGGTGCTTATGATCGTGATCCCGCTCCAGGTGGTTGCAAATATTGCCCAGGTTGTGATTGACGAGACCGGGCCTTTCACACAGGATTGGATGACTTGGAAGTAGATTTTCTTGCTAGTTGATGTTGTGTGCTGTTGCGCGGTTCTGTTCCCTATTGTTTGGTCAATTAAGAACATGCGGGAGGTGGTCAGGACGGACGGGAAGGCTGCAGTGAACTTGATGAAGTTGACGCTCTTCAGGTAGTATTATAGATCTCTTACATCTACTTTACGAGGGTGGTGGTCTACGCTCTCAAGACCATCACGAATCATAAGTACCTTTGGACTAGTGTTGTGGCTGGAGAGCTGGCTACCTTGGCATTTTATGTGTATACTGGATACAAGTTTTAGCCCGAGGCCCACGATCCGTGCTTGGCGATCGATGGCGAGGAGGAGGAAGCTGCAGTTGAGGCATTGAAGCTAGAGGATGAGTTCGAGTTGTTAGTTATGAGTCTTGTTGTCCTTATTGGATTGGAAGATAAAATTTAAGGAGTGATGATGTGACAGCTAAGGTATAAACCTTTCCATCTTTGGATTGGGTTGATACTGGATAGTGTTATCATATAGCTATTTTTACATTTTTGGCTGCTATATTTGTTTTTATTTTATTTTGCGAATTGGGACTAGATACATATGTCATAAAGTTACACCCGGATCCTTGATACTGCTATACTGGATGTTATGTACAAGTTTTGTGAGAATAGTATCTGTTTCTGGATTACATCTTGTCATTGACCAGAAGAGTTCTTTCAATCCATTGTTATCGTTTACATTATGTTTATACCTTTCCTAATTAGATGACAACATGATACCACTGCAATTTGCATTTCTTATCTATTGGTTTTGATCAGCAGAGCCTTATTTGTTGACTATACTATAATATGCAATTTTATGTTAGCGAGCCTTGCATTCACACTGAGAACGCATATGGATATGTCTTAGATGAGGCGGTACATATGGGTTATGCTGGATTGGGAAAGGCTGGGTATGAAGTGGGGTGTTAGTTTGGTGTATTGGGGAGGAGGGAAGTATGTTGGATATTGAGTATGTATCAGACATTGGGTGTAGAGGTGGGGTTGGAATTTCTGTGGTAGTAGATGGTATTATGTTGGAGTTGATGGTTGGTTTGGGGGAATTGGCATTGGTTGGTATGTGTTGAGTACTGGCGTTGCAATTTATCCCCATTTCCTCTTGCTATTGCTCGCTTCTTTCTGGAGGGGAGGACCACTCGTTATCATTCAATTGACGTCTAAGTAGTGTACTCCGTGATGAAGTCCATCCCTCCTCAGAAACTTGATGCGGTTAGAAGGGGGAAGTGCGTAACCAAGTCCCATACTTCTTCTGTGGGTCGGGGAGTGGGTCATCTTCGCTAGCCATGTCCATAGTTGTCAAAGGGGGCGACGCGATGCGACGCGGTCAACCAAATTATGACGCGGTGCAGCACAAAACTGGCGCTATATACATTGACGCGGATAATATTACCGTTATTTATAATGTAAAATAAATATGTGTAAATACTCATAATTAGAAATAAAAACTTGCAAAGGTTCATAATTAAAACAAATAGTAAAGTACATCAAACCAAAACATGCAAATGTCAATGACTTCAAGTCTTTAAGGAAATAAACACATAAGACTTTAAAAATTTACAAATCATGATAATCAAATTTTTCATCATCACTTCCTTTGCAACTAGATCTGTAATCATCTTCATTGTCTACTTCTCAATCTCTTGGCCTTGATCTAGATGAAGAAGGTGGTAGGCTTTGTTGTATAGGTGCAGCTGCAGCCACATTCTACAATATTATTTGTCTCCTAGTGTTGATTACAGGTTCAGCAGCACCAAATGCATGTTCAACATCTAACCAAGACAAATCATCATGCTCCAAATGATGATCATCTTCACGACCTTCATCTCCCACTAACCATTCATTACAAGCATCAACATCACCCAATTCAATAGGATCTATCTCAACTTTGGAATCACAGCGTTCTTTCAAATTTTGGTTATACATGATGAAAACCAAGTCTTCCAACATCTTATGTTCAAGCTTATTTCTTTTCTTGGAGTGAATCTACAATATAAAAATCTAAATGTTAGTTTAGTTGATAAATGTACATTATGAAAATCTAGATTTGAAGAAATTAATATCGACTACTTACGTACTCAAAAGTACTCTAATTACGCTCACACCCGATGAACTACAAGTCAAACTTAGGATCTTAATGGCAAAGAGTTACAAATTTGGTGTCTCTGATCTATACCTCTTCCACCACTCAGCTCCAAATGCAATGGAACTCTTAGTTGCTATGCATTAAATTATGAAAGAGTCAAATAAATTTAACTTACTAGGAGCTATCTTCTCTCTTTGTCTTATTGCATAATCCATTCCAAAGAAGCCTTCAGCCCTTTTATAGCTTGTCAATTCTTCCATGACTGTGTTGAATGCTGCATTACATATACAAAGCTTCTGCATGCACTCATACAACTCCTTCAACAACAATCTAACATTCTCAATTGTCAGATTGCTATAAAAATGTGCTGGATTTAGATAATGTCCACCTGCATGCAATGGAAGATGAAGTTATTTCGATCATCTACTATCAATAATTACAAGTATCTGTCTGTACTTGCTTTCATTGTTCTTGAAGTCCTCTTTGATAAACTCCTTCGCACTCCATTGCTTGATATATGTAACCATTGTAGGTTTCTTTTTGTTGTCAACCAATTTGAGTACTTTCACAATGGAGAACATAACCAACATCTTCCCAAAAAGTAGTTTGAAGAACAATTTTAGTTGCATTCCTTCCCTTAGGTTCCTTACTTGCCTTCAAATTCGTCCATTCTTTAAAAGTGAACATCTTGCGAATCTTTGCTTTCAGGATGTCCAATCTTTTCAAAGTGAGATATGTTATAGTAAACCTTGTGACTCCAGCTCTAACCAACTCTTTTTCTGTCATCTTTCTCATTAGACTCAAAACCAACGAATGGTTATAAATGAAGCTCATAAGAGTAATTCCTTGTTGTATAGTCTTTTTCACTCTTGGAATCTTTTCGATATCTTTTAACATTAAGTTTAGGCAATGTGCAGCACATGGAGTCCAAAATAATCTAGGTCTCTTGGCTACCAGATACTTACCAGCCAATTTATAATTACTTCTAATGTTGGTAACTAGCTGCACAATATTGCTTTGACCGATCTCCTCAACAAACTTATCCAAAAGCTAAAAAAGCATATTTCCATCTTTCACATAGTTAGAAGCATCAACGCTCCTGACTATATTGACCAATTACTTTGACCATATTCTTGAAACTTGTTGAGTTTGCAACATTGAAAGCAATGCCATTCCGATAAAAGAACAGAGCTATGTATTGGCAAGCCTTATCTCTTTCTTCCTTTTTCCAAGCATCATTCAAACTTGTTTACTTTTTTTGCCACCTCCAGTTTTTGATAAAATATTGCATCTAATGGGCCTTTTACATTCTTCTTGGTAGGCCGCACATTGCTCTCTTCAATTGGCCTTTTTCCACTTCAAATTCTAGATATTTCTTGAATATCTGATTCCTCATCATCATCTACATGAAATTGGGATGAACCACCTAACATAGCATCCTTTGTAGCTAATCTCTTTCTTCAATCTCCTTTAGCTCTAATCTGACATCTTCCAGTGTTAAAGTAAAACTGATGACATTTCCTTTAACTCCCATTTGATATTGTTTGGCTCGAGTAATTCCTCCATTAGTTTCAAGCTTGCAAAAATCACATGCTACTCTCTTATTTTTTTTGTCCTTCAAACTATTATACTTCCATCCAATCTCACCACTTGGTTTGAATAAATCAGAACTCGAAATCGATGAGGGTGGCTCAGCATTAGCAATAGGAATCATCGTCTCTGTTCAAAGAAACAACGATATATAACTCCTCTAAATTCAATCACAGGGATAGCAGAAAAAATAGTGTAATTAAAGCCAACAACTCGCTGTGTAAACCTCCTAATGAAGTCTTCATCTCTTAAACCAACAACTTCCTTTAATCAAACTTAAGGCAACAACTCAAGCTCCCAATTTCCATCAAACTCAAGCAAACAACTCAATCAAACTTAAGCCAACAACTCCCTGTGCAAACTATAAACCTCCCAAGTCCTGACCCAACAATTTCAATCAAACTCAGGCCAATAATTTCACCAATCTAAACACACACAAAAAACCCAGAAATCTAAACCCAGAGAAAACCAACCTCAGTTCGGACTTTTGGAGCTCGCTGGAGATCTGTTCAAAGTACGATACAAACAATGTTTTCGAGATTTTCTTTTTCTTCCATGAAAAGTTTGTAAACGTCAACATTTTAATAATACTATAATAGTGTGACAATGTGGTTTATTATAGTTTACCTACCAAAAGAAAAATTTGCGGTTTATTATATGTTAATTGAGTTGGTATTTTGTCAAAGTTATAGAATTTCAATTCCACGATGGTATATAATTTGCATGTGGGAGAAAGAAATGTAACTATGGTATATAATGGGCTTGTTTCGCAAAAACGTTTTGGAGTAGATAACAAATAGTAGATAGTAGATAGTGGATTTCGAGCAGATAGTAGATTACAAAATATGTTTGGTAAACATAACTAGCAGATGGCAGATGGCGAAATGCATTTGGTAAACACCATTGTTTTCAAAATTGTTCCAGATGTCGACTCAAAAATTTATCTAAAATCCGAGTCGACCGGTCAAACCATCAGATGGACAAAAAAATTATTTTAAATATTTTACATATATAAATAAATAATATATATTTACTTTAAAATTTATTAATTCCAATAAGTTCATTAATTAAAAAAATTCTACACTTATTTTACAATAAATACTAAACCTCTTTTACAATAAATACACAAGTTGGTTAACAATTAGAATTATAAAGAAATAAAGAAATTTGACATGGCTTTTGGAGTTTGTGTTTATTGATGACTTTTGGACAATTTCAACATGTATATTGGCATACTATATATATGAGACTCTACTTGCCATTTCATTCATTCCAATAACTCATTGCAAAAGCATTCATTAGCAATAGTTGTTTTTCTCTTCTTCTCTTAGTCCAAATTCCAAGTATATGGGTTCTTCCGAAAGTTTTGAGATACGTGTACAACGTTCTTAGAAATGCTCAAACCGTCGTTGTATCTTAGGGACGATTGCCATAACTCATATCATATTGAAATATATGGGGCAATCTCATCTCAGAGAGAAAGTGTCCAACACTTGCCTCGACTATAACATATCCTAATTAAGTATACCGAACCCGACAACTAACAATTATGAACCGAAAGTTGTACAATACAACTTAATTAATAAATATGATAATGTAATAATAATAAACAAGATTACAATCTTACTTCAGAGATTCGGTATTTCTTTCTTGCTCTTTTTTAAATTCCCGTATGCACAATTAAATAGTAACAATAATTAGAAGTATAATAAATTGAAAATGTACAAGCTGCTGCCATAATTAGAAAACTAGGAAAAAGAGTCCACTATGATCAATAAAATTTTTTGTAAAATATGAACCAATAATAGATTCGTGGACTGAAAATTAAAATTGAATATATTGTACACCGCCATAATAGAATTAATCATCTCGCGAGGGACGGTGATAATAAAAGTACAAATACAAGTGCATGCCATTTTTCTAAACTTTTACATTACATATTTAACAATTCAAATTATTATTTTGATAAAATTACTCTAGCGTACCTGAGAGAGAGCCAAATATGATAAGGATGAGCAAATATAATAGATATGTTTACAGTCTTTTCGTATTTATACAGTGAAGGAAATAATAATTTTAAATAGTAGTTTAAAGGATATCTTTTAGTATTTGTTTGTTAATCAAAATCTTTAACAAATAAAAACTACTTTACAGCATAAAAGAATCTCTTATATTTAGGGATTAAATCTCAACTAAATATCAAGAAAAATAATATATTTTTTGGCTATACAAAATATCTTATTTTAAAAAGAATTTATTAGTTTATCATAAAATATACTTATCCAAAAATTATTTAGATTTAAACTAATCAATCTGAAAACTTATTTAGATTTCTAATAATTCATAAGCAAAAATTATATTCAGAATCAAGAGTTTGTATTTTAAATAGAATGTTTATTAGTTAAAAAGGTTAATTAACTTTTTAGAAAAAATAAACAACAAACCCAAACTAGATCTAATCTTCTAATAGATTGTAATCTACTATTTTTACAAAACGAGAAGATATCCCTTAAAGAACTTTTTGATAAACTAGATCTAATCTTCTAATAGATTACAATCTACTATTTTAATTAACTTTTTTATTTTGCCTAGATCTTTGATGTCAAATCTATCCCTTAAAGAACTTTTAAGCTTTGCAATCTCATCTGCATCATCACCTGTAATTAACATATCATCAACATAGATTAGAACCAAGGTCTTATGTTGATTATGATCCTTAACAAAAATAGAGTAATTATTAATACAACATTTATAACCAATGTTCATAAGCTCTTTGCTGAGTTTCTGATAGTATGCATATGGGGACTATTTTAGTCCATAAATTACCTTATTGAGCTTACAAACCAAACCTGATGTTTCTAATTGGTGTCGAGGGGAAAAGTTCATAAAGATTTCTTCCTCAAGCTTGCCTTGTAAGAAGACATTCTTGATGTCCATCTGGTACACTATCCAATTGTGATTCACAACGACTGAAAGCAAAATTCTAATAGTGTTTATCTTTATGACAGGAGCGAATATTTCATTGTAGTCTAGATCATAGACTTGAGTGAATCCACAAGTTACGAGTCTAGCTTTATGTCATTCGAGAGTGCCATCACTATTGTACTTATTCTTAAAGATTGTGACAGGAGCGAATATTTCATTGTAGTCTAGATCATAGACTTGAGTGAATATTTCATTTGTAATCAACAGTGTTCTTACCCTTTAGCAATTTTATGATTTTCCAGGTCTAATTTTTATCCAAGGCAAGTAATTCTTCTGCTATGGCTTACTTCCAGACTGGTTAAGTTTTTGCTTGTTCATAATTGGTTGGTTCTTAGTTCGTATTAAGGACATTTAGGAAGCATTTGTATCTAAGTGAAATAGAATTGTATGTCATACATTTTTCTATCAGATATAAAGAAGCTTTATAAGTTTTGAGATCCTTAAACTTGGAAGGAGGCTTAGATTCTCTCCTTGATCTTCTTGGTCCCTTTGATTGTGCAATAATTGGGCTTAATTCCTTAATTTTTAGTTTTAGATTTGTTGAGCCTCTAGTTTTGCCATTAATGTTGGATCCTGCATTTAATTGACAATTGGAATTGGAATTCTCAGATTCTGTTATACCTCCAATTTCAATTGGCGATTGTTCATGACTGATTGAGGGGAGATCTTCATGCAATTGCCTTTCTTGCTGCTGGAATTGGGTTTCCTCTTGATTGATTGTGTCTTCGCTTGTGGTATGTCTCAGATTTTCTGGATTTCTAGCTATAATTTGGACTTTATTTGTTTCAATTGGGTTGCACTCCCCCTTGAAGATCTTTGTCCTTATTGATCTGCTCATTCAATTTGTTAGTGTAATAGAGTAATTCTTCACAAAAATGAACATCCCTTGATACCAATTTTTTCTTTATCACAGGATCGTAGCACTTGAATCCCTTTGAGATGGTTGAGTAGCCTAGGAATAGACATTTGATGGACTTCTTGTCATGCTTGTCTCGCTTTTGTACTGGAATTAGAATATAACATGTACACCCAAAGGTTTTTAGGAAAGACAAATCACACTTTGTGTTCCTTAGTACCTCGTAGGGTATTTTAGATTTTAGGACTTCGCTTGGAATTCTATTAATAAGAAAACAATCAGTGAGAACGACATCAGACCAAAAACATTTTGGGACATTCATATGGAACCTAATTCCTCTAGCTACTTCAAGAATGTGGCAATTTTTTCTTTCGGCAATGTCGTTCTATTATGGTGTGTATATGCATGAAGTTTGGTGAATAATCCCTTGGTATTTTAAGCTACTTGTGAAATCCTTCAAATACTCAGTTCCATTATCAGTACGAAAGATCTTGATGCTAGAATTGAACTGGTTTTTTTATCAATTTTTGAAATTCTTTGAAAACTTTGAACACTTCAGTTTTGGATTTTAACAGATAAATCCAAGTAGCTCTTGAGAAAGGATTGCTAAATGTGACAAAGTACTTAAAACCATCATATGAAGGACAAGACAAAGTCCACAAATCAGAATAAATCAATTCAAAAGGCTTATGGTATTCAGTAGTAGATAATTCAAAACCAGGTCTACATTATTTAGCAAATATGTAGCTTTTACAATTAACAACAAAATGCTTATAGCTAGATTTAATTATTGCTAGGACATTATCTGAGGGGTGACCAAGCCTATAGTGCCATAAACTAGACTCTTTATTAAGTGAATTAGTAGACATCAAAGCAGCATGTGCATTTTCTAAGATATAGAGGCTATTCTTCAATCTTCCCTTACCAATCATTGTTTGAGAGCTCGAATCCTGAAACACAACCTAATTAGCTTAAAAAATAACTTTGCAATTTAATTGTTTAATAACTTTGCTCACTAAGAGTAAATTTACAGAGAAATTAGGTAAATATTCATAACTTCTTACGACAAAAAAATCATAACTTCTTCATATGAAGTCTAATTGAGGCGCCATCAGTGGCATTAGAAAAAAGACATCCATAGCAACAATCTACAAAAAAATGCATGGAGTACACCAATAGAGGTGGCAAACGACAACCTTAAGAACGATCCTAATGGTGGAGGGCGCCAACAAGGTGGAGTGCACCAACTTTGGTGACAAAAGCATGACATATGGATGAATCACCCATAGAGGGCGCCAACCTCCAAAGCTGTGGCCAAGGATGGAGGGCTCCAACAAGGTGGAGGGCGCCATTTTTGCCAAGATGGAGGGCTTCAAGTGTATGGAGGGCGACAACCTAGGCCAAAATGTCACCATTCAGCTGAGAGTTTAAGAGAACAAGGGTGGTTCAATTGATTTTAACTCTTTCTTGCCAAGTCCTAAAGCATTTTAACTCTTGCTTGCTAAGTCCTAAAGCATTTTAACTCTTGCTTAAAGCTAGGAACATATTTGGAAGAGTTGGTTAGATATTTGTAAAAGAATTAGTTTGTTTAGTTAGTTTTGGCTTTGTAATATGACATAGTTATCATTAGTTAGTTAAGTAAGGCAAGAGAGGAGAAGAGAAGGCAGCCATGAAGGAAAGAAAGGGAAGAAAAGAAAAGAAAGAGTGAGAGTGGGAGAGAAGGCCGAGAGCAATTGTGAGGAAGAGAAGGAAAAAAGAGAAGGAAGGAGGAGAAAAACCAAAGCAAAAACCAAGTTTAGGCTTGGACTTGTAACACATCCTTTCTCTTTAGCTCTTTACTTTTCTCTTGCTTTTGTTCATGTAATATATTTGTCTGTATTTGTGTTTATGTTTGTTATAAATATGTGTGAGTAGTTTGTTGTGATATGATGCCTTGAAAGCCTAAGCATGCTAATAGTTTTGATTGGTGAAAATGATAAGGTTCATGTACTTGTTAAAAACTTACTGCTTAGACTAGATTGGCAACCTAGAACTATGAACATAATTAAGTCCTTGAGACCAAGAGGAGATAGGTTTGATCGAAAAATTAACTAGTTGATTAGTTACCTTGTGAGATGTGGACTACTCCTTGGTGATTGATTATCCATAGGGTGATAAATATAGTTGGTGTTTAGCTAGGATCAAGTGACTTTTGAGGGCGAGAGCACATCTTGTTCACTTGATTCTAGCTAAGGATCAATTTAGATTAATCTAGCACGAGAGTGTAAATTAGTTCCCTTAAAACCCCTGGATCATGTCACAACTTAATAAACCTATCAAACCATTTAGTTTGTTTAAGTAATCTTTGGTATCATATCATTTTAGTTTAATTTTCTTTTCTTTATATTTTTGTTTTTGTTGTTCTTGAGTTGTTATTTTGTGCATGTTTGTGTATCAAGTTACCAAAACCAAACCATTCAATCCAAATCAAGTCCCTAAAACTAGCTAGTAAGCCGAGAAAGGCGAATGCTCGATCCTCGTGGGAACAATAACCCTACTTCATAAAACTATATTGCGACGGTGGTTAGAGGTGTTTCACGAAGCTGAAAACCACTTTAATCACTCATATAGTAAGAAAATAAATTAGTCTTAACTTATAAGTAAGCTCAAATTTTATCATGGAAAACTAATTAATATATTGATATTGATAATGACAATACATTTATATTTATAAAAGGATTAAATTTTTTGGTAGTAAAATTACAACATATATACAATAAATATTTTATAATTTTACTACCCAAAATGAGTAATTTTATGTTATTAATACCAAAAATAAGTATTTCGAAACTCAATCTAACCACACTTAACTTAGTTATAAAAAAATAAAAATGTTGAATATAATAAAATAGAAAGAGACATAAATTTGAAAGCTTGATATATCTTACAAAAAGAATCAAGAGCATTAATCACGCAATGTAAATATGCTAATATAGTAAGAAAATAAATGAGTCCTAACTTATAAGTAAGCTCAAAGTTAATCATGGAAAACTAATTGATATATTGACAATGACAATACATTTATATTTATAAAAGGATTAAAATTTTTGGTAGTAAAATTACAACATATATATAGTAAATATGTTATAATTTTACTACCCAAAATGAATAATTTTATGTTATTAATACCAAAAATGAGTATTTCAAAACTCAATCCAACCACATTTAACTTAGTTATAAAAAAAATATAAATGTTGAATATAATAAAATAGAAAGAGACATAAATTTGAATGCTTGATATATCTTACAAAAAGAATCAAGAGGATTAATCACGCAATGTAAATATGTGAATATAGTAAGAAAATAAATGAGTCTTAACTTATAAGTAAGCTCAAAGTTAATCATGGAAAACTAATAGATATATTGACAATGACAATACATTTATATTTATAAAAGGATTAAATGTTTTGGTAGTAAAATTACAACATATATAATATAGTAAATATTTTATAATTTTACTAACCAAAATGAGTAATTTTATGTTATCAATACCAAAATTGAGTATTTCAAAACTCAATCCAACCATATTTAACTTAGTTATAAAAAAATAAAAACATTGAATATAATAAAATAGAAAGAGACATAAATTTGAAAGCATGCTATATCTTACAAAAAAATGAACAGGATGCAATGTAAATATGCTAACCTAGTAAGAAAATAAATGAGTCTTAACTTATAAGTAATCTCAAAGTTAATCATGGAAAACTAATCGATATATTGACAATGACAATACATTTATATTTATAAAAAGATTAAATTTTTAGGTAGTAAAATTACAATATACATAATATAGTAAATATTTTATAATTTTAATACCCAAAATGAGTAATTTTATGTTATTAATACCAAAAATGAGTATTTTAAAACTCAATCCAACCACACTTAAATTAGTTATAAAAGAATATAAAATGTTGAGTATAATAAAATAAAAAGAGACATAAATTTGAAAGCTTGATACATCTTACAAAAAGAATCAAGAGGATTAATTAGGCAATGTAAATATGCTAATATAGTAAGAAAATAAATGAGTCTTAACTTATAAGTAAGCTCAAAGTTAATCATGGAAAAATAATCGATATATTGAAAATGACAATACATTTATATTTATAAAAGGATTAAATTTTCTGGTAGTAAAATTACAACATTTGTATTACCAAAAATATAATATATATATATATATGGTATTAATTAAATATTTTTAGTAATAAAATTATAAAATATTTATTATAATTATATATCTATAATTTTAATAAATATTTTTAAATTTTATTGCCAAAATTATTTAATTAATACCAAATATGAGTATTTTTATATTATTACACAACTCTTTAACTTTATCAACCTTCATATGATCTCTATAAATACCACGAAAACTACCTTACTCTCTTCACCTATAGAGACACTATATAATTACTGTAACACCTTTGTCCAAACATATTATTATATGGTTGTCGGTACCATAATTTTGCTCCCAATAAAAATGCGATTTTTGTTTATCCTAATTACTACGTGTTGGCTCAGCTTAGATTGCTCTGCGAGCTTTACTACCGACGATTACAAGGATGCACTTGGAAAATCAATCCTCTTTTTTGAGGGTCAACGATCGGGAAAATTACCATCTTATCAGCATCAAACTTGGAGGGGAGACTCCGGATTAAACGATGGTTTTTTGGCCAATGTAAATAAAGTTCAACATTACTACTTTTGTCCTAATTGTATGTAACTAGCAAAAAGTAACCCTGATATTTTTTTTAGAATAATGCTAGTATTCTTATGTTATCATGCTAACGTCATTCACGTGAGTATGGTAATACCTTAAATTTATATTTAGGTACATATTGTTATTGTATTTTTGATATACGTTATCTAGTAATTTTGATGTGATGTATTAGTATAACTTTTCTTTGCTAAGTTTCAATATAGTAAAGTACTTAAAAAAAATATGTCATTTAGGTGAGCCTCGTCGGTGGATACTACGATGCGGGAGATAATGTAAAATTTGGTCTGCCAATGGCCTTTACAACTACAATGCTTGCTTGGAGTTTGATTGAATTCGGATCCTTGATGCCGCCGTGGCACTATGAAAATGCTTTGTATGCTCTTGGCTGGAGCACTGATTACCTTCTTCAAGCAGCCACCGCCACTCCCGGTACTCTCTATGTCCAAGTAAGTATAGAATCTCGTGTTCAAATTAGTACAAATCTTTGAGCTTTGAAATATGATGAATTGCACTCATTTTGAACTTGAATATGTAGGTTGGAGATAAGAGCTTGGATCACAAATGCTGGGAGAGGCCTGAAGACATGGACACTATGCGCACCATATACAAAGTGACCCCCGAAAATCCGGGTTCCGATGTTGCTGGAGAGACTGCTGCTGCCTTGGCTGCAGCGTCCATTGTGTTCAACACCTCTCAGCCTTCTTTCTCGTCCACCTTGCTTAACATTGCTATGAAAGTAAGCGTCGTCGTTCGCACCATATCGAACACCTTCCCACTACTCCAAGTTCCTCTTCGATTGTTAACCGAGGCCGGTTCATCTTGCAGATGTTTGATTTCGCGGACAATTACAGAGGCAAATACAGTGACTCCCTCGGTTCAGCAGTTTGCCCAGAATACTGCTCCTATTCTGGTTATAATGTAAACTAATAATCAAACACAAAACCAGCCATCTTGACCTTTTGAATGCTGGAAAAATCGTAAAGTTTAGTAAAATACATTAAATGTATCATTGTACAACACGTAAAATTGCCTATTATTTCCTGTAGGATGAGCTTCTCTGGGGGGCATCATGGCTCTACATGGCCTCAAGAAAAAGCTACTACTCGGACTATATCTTGAAAAATGGCCCCGATCTGGGCGGCGACAAAGACGACTTCTACTTCAGTTGGGACGACAAGGGAGCCGGGACTAATATTCTCCTCTCTAGGGTACGTACTTAGCATATTTGCTTCTCTTTCTTCTGCTTACACATATCAAGTAGTAGAATGTCACTCAATCCGTGGCTTTGTTGGACTGACTACTCATTGGCAGATATCCTTGATTGAGGGGAATGATGACTTTTTGAGTTATAGAGCTCATTCAGACAAATATGTATGTCATTTGTTACCTGAGGCCACCCGTTCTACAGCCCAATTTACTCCTGGTAAGTTAGTTACCGTTGCGAGTACGTTCTTTTTTGCCTATGAAGCTACCTGAATTCGAATCTGACGAAGAACTGTATATGCTTTTAACTTACAGGGGGCCTTCTCTATATGCAAGAAGGAACCAACATGCAGTACGTGACTTTAGCCTCGTTCCTCCTCCTGACATACGCCAATTACCTGCACCTGAATGATGCGACAGTGGAGTGTGAATGGTTTACCACTTATTGGGATGACCTAATTGTGCAGGCGAAGAAGCAAGTCGACTACATCTTAGGTGATAACCCTGTTGGGATTTCTTACATGGTCGGATTTGGATCCAAATACCCTCAGCATATACACCATAGAGGCTCGTCTATTCCCTCCATCCACGTCCATCCGGACCAAATTGGCTGTCAGGATGGGTCCCAGTACTTGGACTCCTTATCGCCGAACCCGAACGTCCACATTGGAGCCGTCATTGGCGGTCCTGATTCCAACGATGGGTTCGCGGACGACAGGAACAACTTCAAGCAGTCCGAGCCTACTACTTACGTCAATGCGCCTCTTGTTGGTGCTCTTGCTTACTTTTACGCTGTACCCCAAGATGAGATGAGCTTCAAAAATCAAGAATAGTTCATCATCAAACAAGCTCTATTCAGCTAAAGGAAGGGGAAAAAAAGGACAAATCCAAACCGACTTTGTTCAGTTTCTGGGTTAAAAAGAAATAAAAATAAAACATCAGAAGAATTGTTATATGATAAATAAAAGGGTAAATTACATCTGGCCCCCTCTGGTTTAAACAAATAGTTGATTTCCCCCCTTATTTTGCAAATTGATTAAAAACCCCTCTTAGTTTAGTGAAATTATACGATTTTCCCCCTCTGGCCGGAACCAGAGCAAATCTCCGGCGAGAAGGTACCTGAAATGACAAAAATACTCTTTCTATTAAAAAAATAAAATAAAAAACACTCCTCCTTCCTCCCTCTGCCATGAAACCCTCGAACTTCAAATTCAACCTAAACTAATTAATCACAAGCAAATCAAAACAAACCATAGATAAATTACACCAAACTCCACCGCTTGGCCTTTCCGTTGGTTTTTAGGGTTCCGAAACAAATACATATACGAACCACGAAATTGTAATTAGAAACCAGAAAAAATTGAACTCTAACTTGAAGACAGAAACGTCCTCCCACTAGCTTCTCTTTTCCCTGACATGGACAAGCAGGTGAGGGTTTGGGGCCCAGTTGGAATCCGGTGGCTATCAGTGTAAATTTGGGGTCTTTTTGTTTTCTGGGTTGTAGGTTCTGGAAAGGGTGCTCGAGGAATGCGGTGATGATTTGGACTCCGCTATCAAGAGCTTGACCCAGATTGAAAACTACAACCCTATCCGACGATAAGTCGTAAACCGTATTGGTCCACTGGTCCAACTCCCGACCAAACACCTTCTTGAGCTGTTCGTGTCAGCTAGTCCAACTCCCGAACAAATATCTTCTTGAGCTACTCGTAAACCATTTTTGGAATAATTTGAAATTGTGGGGTTCCTAAGGTTTGTTTGATTTCTCTTGATTTTAGGTTTATGTGAAATTGTGGGGTTTGAAGCCGGAGGGGATGACATCCAGAGGAAGCTCGGCAACATACCAACGAGGCCGAGATCCCGACGAGAGGGAAGGCAAGGAGGAGGACTGGAAAGGCTTCACGGCATGGCTGGGAAGGAGATGAGGACACACGACGGCCGCGAGGAAGAGCACGGCGGCAGAGTAGCATATGTGGAGGTTCTCCCTCAAGTCTTCAGTAGTGAATATTAGTTTTGATTGTGAAGATTAGTTTTGGGGATTGGTTATTTAGGTTCTGTAATGGTGTTTATTGAATTTTGTTTTAGGGATTTGGTTATGAACTGGAGTTGGGATTTTGTAATGGTGTTATGAATTGGATTTTGTTATGATTGGTAGGAGGAGGTTTTGTTGTTCATAATATCTTTCTAGTTAAATTTCTGTTTATTTTCAAAATAAAAACAAAGGATGTGGTGAGAGGGATGGGAGGAATGAGGAAGAGGAGAATTTAGTTTTTTTTTGTTTTTTAATAAAAGGGTATAAACGTCATTTTCCATGTCTTCTCGCCGGAGATTTGCTCTGGTTCCAGCAAGAGGGGAGAAATCTTATAATTTTGCTAAACTAAGAGGAGTTTTTAATCAGTTTGCAAAATACAGGGAGGAAATCGTCTATTTGTTTAAACCAGAAGGGGCCAGATGTAATTTACCCTAAATAAAAACGTTAATCCAATTGCACGTTTTAGTCTCATTGGCTACAAGGAAAATCTAGAGATTATCTATCACATTGTTAGAAGATTGGACAAATATCTCTCTTCCTTGTATGAATCGGATGATATTATCAAAGTGATTGTCCGTGCCTCTAGAGACCGGTCAGTGTTCTGAAGGGATGGGACCTGTCTCCTGCCAGCTTGAAAACATTTATCGCTCAGTTATATGAATTACGAACAACTAACTCATGATGAGTTCCGATACGACATAGACCAAACATGCCTCATCTTGAAAAAGAAATCACCAATGCTACAGTACAATTTTACATATTTTCCGTCTTCAACCATTTTCAAGGTTTTGGGCGACCTAAGTTAAATTCGGACCTATTATAAATATAATTTTTCAAATTTGAATTATAAATACTTTTAGCATTAGTTACACTTTCTCGCCAATTTAAATATTTTTTACTATCTAATATAAAAATATATGTTAATCACTAAATAGTCATTAGATATAATTTTACTACCACTGTATAATGAATTAACCCGCCTTCTCGCTCCCCACCGCCTTCAACGAGGACTCCGCCGATCAGTTCACACTCGTCTTTGCCAACTGCCTCACCCCCTCCTCGCTCCTCGTGTCCATGCACGTTGACTCCGCCATGTACAACCTCTATCGGAAGGGAACCATCCGCGACTACCTCTCCATCGGTAAAACCTCGCGTCTACTTCCTCCTTTCGTTCGTCTATTGCGCGATGGCCACAGCATGGATCTACGTGCTCTACACCAAGAGGACCAACGTGTTTAAGATCCATTTGTTCATGCTCGTGGTCGTGTTGCTTATGGCGGTTAATCTTCTGTGTGAGGCCGAGGATAAGAGCTACATTAAGCGCACGGGGACTGCTCATGGGTGGGACGTGTTGTTTTACATCTTCAGCTTCCTAAAGAAAGGAGTCTCTCTGTTTAGTCTGATTGTGTCGATCGGTACGGGTTGGTCGTTCTTAAAGCCCTTCTGCAGGACAAGGAGAAAAAGGTGCTTATGATCGTGATCCCGCTCCAGGTGGTTGCAAATATTGCCCAGTTTGTGATTGACGACTTGGATGACTTGGAAGCAGATTTTCTTGCTAGTTGATGTTGTATGCTGTTGCGTGGTTCTGTTCCCCATCGTTTGGTCAATTAAGAACCTGCGGGAGGTGGCCAGAATGGACGGGAAGGCTGCGGTCAACTTGATGAAGTTGACGCTATTCAGGTAGTATTATATTGTGGTGATCTGTTACATCTACTTTGCGAGGGTGGTGGTCTACGCTCTCGAGACCATCACGAATTATAAGTACCTTTGCACTAGTGTTTGTGGCTGGGGAGCTGGCTACCTTGGCATTTTATGTGTATACTGGATACAAGTTTAAGCCCAAGGCCCACAACCCGTACTTGGTGATCGATGACGAGGAGGAGGAAGCTGCAGCTGAGGCATTGAAGCTAGAGGATGAGTTCGAGTTGTGAGTTATGAGTCTTGTTTGTTGAAAATATCTTTTGTTTTTATTTCTACTTCACTTATCTATTACATAGACAGGTTGCTCCTTTTATAGGTTTTAGAACCCAAAGGATTTCAACGTGTAACAACAATCCAAAACCTACCGATACAATTATTGCTTTTATTTTATACTACAAAAGCTTCTTCCACTTCACCGAAAGTTATTTTAGTGCAGCACTTCCACCAAGCATTGCATGACTCAGCATTTCCACCAAGTATTGCATGACTCAGCATTTCCACCAAGTATAGCATAGCTCCACTGGGATGGGCATAGCGCCGCTACGATAGGCATAGCATCGCTGGATATTCATAGCACCTGCTATGAAGAATCGGGCACTCGCTACTAGCGACGTTACTAGCGGCGCTGGGCAATTAACGTTTATCCAACAAACTCCCCCATAAACTTAAATGCTTCTATCATCCTTCATGCCAATCATCTTCTTGCATTTGTCGAGAAGTACTTTCGATAGCGGTTTTGTGAAGATGTCGGCAGCTTGATCCTGACTTGCCAAATGAACCAATTCCACACTTCCATCCTTCACATGATCTCGGATAAAATGAAAATGAATGTTGATTTGTTTGCTTCTTTCATTGTTCACTGGATTCTTAGCCAATTCAATTGCTGATTTGTTTGTCAACTTGAATCACGGTTGCACCTAGTTGCTTAAGCTCCATCTTGCTCAACAAGTTTCTAAGCCATATCGCATGACATATGGACCAAGATGCTGCCACGTATTCAGCTTCACACGTTGAGAGTGTTACGGTCAGTTGCTTCTTTGAGAGCCAAGTAAATGCAGTAGTTCCCATAAAGAACACATATCCTGCAGTACTCTTCCGATCGTCTATGTCTCTGCACCAATCACTGTCTGAGTAGCCAACCAAATTGTAATCTTTTGTTTTTGAGTAGAATAACCCAAGTGACACCGTTCCTTGGATGTATCGTAGAATTCGCTTCAACGCCTTCCAATGTGAGTAAAATGGTTCCTCCATGAACTGACTTACAATGCCGACACTTAATGAGAGATCCGATCTTGTGCATATGAGATAGCGAAGGCTCCCTATCAAACTTTGGTATTTACTTATATCGACATGTTCTCCTCCATCAAACTTTGAGAGTTTTGCACCTAGTTCCATCGGTGTTGATACTGGGTTGCAATTTGTCATCTTGCACTTTTTCAAAATCTCTTTTGCATATGCCTCCTGTGATATGAAAATGCCCATCTCTTTTTGTCTCACCTCCAAACCAAGGAAAAACTTCATTAACCCAAGTCTGTCATCTCAAATTCTCGTGTCATTGTGCCCTTAAATTCTTTTATCATCTCATCATTGTTACCCAAGAAAATGAGATCATCGACATAAAGAGCAATAAACAACATGTTACCTCCATCCTTTTTATGTAAAGGGCATGCTCGTAGGGACATTGCTTGAACTCGTTCTCTTTAAAAAAAGAATCGATGCGAGCATTCCATGCTCGCAGTGCTTGCTTCAATCCATAAAGCGCCTTCTTCAATTTTAGCACCTTCTTCTCTTCTCCAACTTTCACGTACCCGAGTGGTTGTTCAATGTAGACATCTTCTTCGAGCTTACCATTCAAGAATGCCAACTTGACATCCATTTAAAATATCGGCCATTTAAATTGAGCAGCTTATGAAATAAGTAACCGGATTGTCTCCATTCTTACAACTGGAGCAAATACTTCATATAATCGATTCCGGCCTTTTGCTTGTATCCCTTAGCAACAAGCCGCGCCTTGTACCATTCTATCTTGCCTTGTGCATTCATCTTTTTCTTGAATACCCACTTCACCAATAGGCTCAACTCCTTTCGGCAATTCTCCTAGCTCCCATGTGTTGTTATGATCAATTGCCTTAATCTCCTCGTTCATGGCAGTTTGCCATTTCTCATCTCGCACTACCTCTTCAAAACTGATATTTTCAGTATCTGCCATAAGACATACAAGGTGTACTTCACTTGTCGAATCATACAAATCTTGCAGACTTTGCATGTTGGGTTATCGTGGTTCATCTTCATTATCGGCAATTTCAGAATTTGTTGATATGCCAATTGGTGTGACGATAGATGATTCTCCAACTTTGATGATTACCTCCGATGAATTGTTCCAGTTCCACTCGCTTGCTTCATTTATTCGCACATCACGACTCACCTTCACCTTCTTGCTTATTGGGTTGAATAACTAGTACCCTTTTGTCTTCTCTTCATACCCAATAAAAACATACCTCTTGCTTTTGTCTTCGAGCTTTGTTCTTTGTTGATCCAGTACATGTGCATAAGCCATACTACCAAACACTTTGAGATGAGAAACTGTTGGTTTTTGTCCGCTCCATGCCTCTTGTACTGTTTGATCATCTAACTTTGCATGTGGGCATCGATTTTGTACATAGATGGCATATTGCACAGCCTCTGCCCAGAATTCCTTCGGCATCTTCTTACTCTTGAGCATTGAACGAACCATGTCGAGAATTGTCTGATTCTTCCTTTTGGCCACTCCATTTTATTAAGGAGAGTATGGCGCAGTGAGAAATCTCCTTATGCCTTGCTCCTTGCAATACTTCATGAAAGCTGTTGACATATACTCCCTGCCTCTATTGGATCGTACGACTTTGATATCTCTACCAGTTGCCTTCTCCACCATTACTTTGAACTTTTTGAACACCTCGGAAGCCTCGGATTTTTCTTTCAAGAAGTAAACCCAAGTCTTTTGTGAGAAGTCATCGATAAAGGAGATGAAGTACCTTTTACCGTTGAAAGATTTGGGGGTAATTGGTCCACATATGTCGATATGAATCAACTCAAGAATATGTTTTGCTCAATATTCTACCTTCTTTTGAAACGAGGTTCTCGATTGCTTGCCAAGTACACATTCTTCACAAAATTTGCCTTCATAGTCTATATCGGGCAGCCCGTGCACCATGTTCTTCTTTGCTAACCTTTTTAGACCACCATGATGTAGATGACCAAAATGGAAATGCCACAGCAACGCCTCGTCTTCTATGTTGACTTGCAAACATCTTCCTTGCATGCCATTCAAGTTCAGCTTGTACATATGATTTCTTCCCATCTCGACTTGAGCAATCAGATGCTCTTGATCATCTTTCAACTATAGTACCCAATTTTTCATGAATACCAACCATAGCAGTAACTCAACTATGATAAGTGGAGATCCCACAAACTTGGTTTAATGAGACAACTAAGTTATGGAGGGTTCAGCTAATCACCTGGAACCTATCTCATTCTCAGAAGTTGCCCAGGTGTTGACCTGCAGAGGTGTGGCTAGGTTAAGCATTATGCTTTTAATGATTCCTATACCTTGTTAAAGTTGGAGTATGGCAGGATACTTCCGATAGGAGATCACCTATGTAAGTGTGAAGTGAGGCCGCTTCAAATGGAAAAATACTTATGAATCCAAAATACGGCATGGCCAAAACAGACACAACATGAGAACCCAAATATACTAGGGTTATTATTGTGTAAATGTTATTATCTTGGTTTACGCAAAAAGCTAATGGTTCAAGACATCACATTCACCGAGCATCGAGTAAATCCGATAACATCTTACTAGAGAAGGTTCAAAGCCGCAAGCTACCTATCTCAATGCAATAATAACACATCGAAACTTTCGATTAGAGTCTGCATGCATTGGTCATCATTCATGTAGGGGATAAGGGATTTGAGTCGAAAGATCTTGTGAACTAAATTATTAACCATGTGGGGGATTGTTGGTGTCCTTTGACAATTGTTGGTGTACTTTGGATTATTGGTGTTATTTGGTTTAATAATCAAAAGGACATAAAATCAAAGGACACAAAATGGTTAGATAATTATGAAAGAGTATGAACAAATTAATAAATATTTGGACAAGACTCTTTATAAGTTCTCGTGGCCTTTCAAATCTCATCCTCAATTGTCTATAAATAGACATCTCCCCTTCATTAGCAAATTGTCCCAATAATTCATTGCATAAGCATTCATTAGCAATAATTGTTCTTCTCTTGAGTCCGAAAGTTCTGGGTATATAAGGATTCGCTTGAAAGTTTTGAGATACGTGTACAATGTTCTTGGAAACTCCCAAATAGTCGTTGTATCTTGGGGACGATTGCCGTAGCCCGTAGTGCACTGAAATATACGGGGCAATCTCATCTTACTGAGAAAATGTCCAACACTTGCCTTGACTATAGTCCGATCCTAATCAAAAACATACCCGACGACCCAACATTCTCTTACTCCTTACTTCTTTGATTTATTACAACATGAACTTGTGCTGTCAATGCAATACGAGGTGCAAGAAATGGCGGACAGCTCATACCTTGTGCGACACTTTAAAAAAATGGATCGAGAGTGTCTTGTTTTTTGGATTCCAGAAGATGAACGAATTCACTATTCGTGCAAGGAATTTGAGCATTCGGGAATATTATGTAGGCACGCTGTAAGAGTTCTTTCCTTGAAGAATTACTTTCAGCTGCCAGAGCAATATTTTCCCCTTCGATGGCTAGGGGAGCATTCAACAATGCTTATTAACGATCAAACAACTCCGAGCAATAGTGACGAACATGCTCTGGTTTTTCATTCCCTTGCTGCAAGTTTGTTTTCTGAAACCTTCGTATCAAAGGAGCGTTTCAATCATGTTCAGAAAGAGATTAGTCATCTC